>JAPMOR010023815.1:277272-296759 GCA_026543865.1 Argiope aurantia
TTTTGTAAAGCACAAGTGTCCCATCACTTTTGTGAGACACTGTATATTTATAAGCAGGAACAAAATATTATTATTGATTTCATTTCAATCCTTTTGAAAGCAAAACTAAAAACTGAATTTTATACTGAATCTGAGAAATTTTTGTTGAATTAATGTTTGAGATATTACACAAACTATGAAAAATATTTTGTAGTTAACATAAGACTTAAATACCGAGCGATTCTGTTTGCAATACTCATACTCAATAATAATAATAACAAATAAATAACGATATAGATGATAAATAAAATAAAGCGCTTGGTTTTATTCAAAAATATCTTTATATTAATTGCAATTTCGTCATTTACATTTTAAATTATAGTTGAAGTTTTACCGGAAATGGCAACAAATTAGCAAAATATATATACTAAATTCAACGAAACGATCTAAACAGTATAAGTTTGGTACGACTATCAAAATTTGAAGATTAAAAATGTTTTGTTTGAGAATCCTTTAAGAGACCAGTTACTTAAAATATTTAATTGAAAATTGTAGCGAGCGGTAATACTGGCGAACCGGCTGGTAGCCAAAGGTGGCTAGTACTTATAATAAAGCTCAATGTGTGTGTGTGTGGGTGTGTGTATGTTGGCGCTCTACAGGCCAGACCATTCAACCTATAGCTACCAAATTTGGCACGTGTATACCTTGGAGGCCGAGAATGTGCACCTGGGGGTTATTTTTTCGAATTTTTAACTAGAATTTTATTTATTTAAAAATTAAGCCAAATTTTGACGTGTTTCTGCTATAACTTCCGAAAATATTACCGCACAAAAAAGATTTTTTCATGAAGTTAAAGATCAAAAATTTATCTTTTAAATGATACTAATGTTTTAATCTTAAAACTAAATTTCTATTTTTAATGAATTTTTAAATAAATACTTTAACTTTGTTTTTCAATAATTTTTTTCGTAAAAAATAAAAATTAAGATTAAGCACGTTTCGCATTCATGGGAAAAAATTAGCTTTTTCCAAAGTGTTGCCATCACATTGATTAAAGCCCCAATTAAAAATAAATTAAATCTTTTTGGAAATGAAATCTGCAAAAATATAATTTTCGGCACGTGTCTGTAGGAAATGAAACAAATATGAAATATTATTTTTTCTAAAAAATAAATTCAAGAAAAATTATTTTATGATCTTTTACACTCTCTATACAGCTTGGTTATTTAGTCCCGGACCCATTTTGATGTTTAATGACTCACAAAATAATGAAGATATAAACAAACTTATGGCATTTATTGATGGAATAACTCATATATTTTCCTTTTCAGGTTTGAATATTTTTACTTTTATAAATATCGTCTGCGCGTGTTTTTAATTTCAGATAATTTCATTTTCCAGTCTAAATAACTGTACTTTTCTAAATATCGTCTGCTTATTAATTGCATTTTTCTCTCTTTTGTTTTTGGCAACTATTGAAATGTTATGTTTACTTTTAATGTGTTTGTTCTATGTAGTACTTTTGTATGTGATGTTTTATTCGAGCGGATATTAAGGAGACTGCATACACCACAAGAGAAAGTACAGAATTTATGGTGGCCATAGAGTTAATTTCCAATCAACTAAATCTCTGACTTTTAAGAGTTAATTTCCAATCACTTAAACTGACTGATTTATGAAAATTTGAATATCACTATTCAATAAAAAAAGGATAATTTTAGATTTTTAATCTATCGTTTCAAAGAAAATACGCCAATCAGCGCACGCAGGTTTCTCAAGATTAATTGGCCTAAGATTATGAAAATGTTGAGTTTTTCTAACTTTTTAACATTTAAAACTTCATAAATAAGTCTTAGTTGATCGTGGAAAATAGAAACATTCATTCATTTATTTAAAATTTGGTGTGTCCAGCATATTTCTCAGAATATGATACCTTACTGCATTAAATTTAAACTTCATAATTTTTGAAATATATTTATAAGCCGGAACAAAATATTATCATTGATTTCATTTCAATCCTTTTGAAAGCAAAACTAAAAACTGAATTTTATGCTGAATCTGAGAAGTTTTTTTTGAATTATTATTTAAGATATTACATAAATTATGAAAAATATTTTGTAGTTAACATAAGACTTAAATACCGAGCGATTCTGTTTGCAATACTCACATTCAATAATAATTAATAAATAACAATAAAGATGATAAATAAAATAAAACGCTTGGTTTTATTAAAAAATATTTAATATTAATTGCAATTTCATCATTTACATTTTAAATTAAAGTTGAAGTTTTGCCGGAAATGACAACAAATTAGCAAAATATATATAGTAAATTGAACGAAACGATCTAAACAGTATAAGTTTGGTATGGCTATCAAAATTTGAAGATTAAAAATGTTTTGTTTGAGAATCCTTTAAGAGACCAGTTACTAAAAATATTTAATTGAAAATTGTAGCGAGCGGTAATACTGGCGAACCGGCTGGTCGCCAAACGCGGCTAGTTTATAATAAAACTAAATCGCTAACTCATAATTGGTGGTTAGACGATGTCCAACTTAATATCCTCAAAAAATGCAATTGACTTATTTTAATCAGTAAAATTATCATTAACGCATTTTAATAATAAACAATCATAAATAAAATCTTCTAAAGAAACATTTTAATGTTTAATCCTTACAGCTTTTGTAAATTGGGATCATTAATGTTCACCATGAAAAAATGGTACTCATTTTATAAGGCCATGTGATATCTTATTAGCAGATAAATATGTAGAGAAATGTGTTTTTTCGTTTTGAAGTACAAATTTCTACATGGATAGGCAACAAAATAATAAATGACGTGGAAATTAATTAATCTAATTAATCAAAGAGATGTTCCTGACTTTCGTAGTTTAGATTGCACCGTGAAAGGATAAAACATCGCTTAATTTGGAAGAAGAAAGGGAACTGAAGAATTAAAGGCAGAACATCCGCTTATATATGTATCCCAAATGAGCCAAGCATTGTCCCATTTGTAAACTAAAGAAATATCGAATCTACCTTCAACCATCTTAAAATGTGGAAAAAAAGGGAAAAAAATTTTGGAGTGTAGGGCCTGAAAAGAATACTCTGACTTTGTTTTTCCCACTCCTTCCCATTCAGCTAGTGAGGGAACTAAATAAATAGTGGAATTCTTTTAGGTTCTATCATTTAGAGAAATGCATAATGAATTCATATTCTTGAAATATATCTTTAAGAAAATCTTTAACCCATTCCTGCATATTGTGACAGATAATCATTTACAAAATTATCGTTTAATCCATTAACTGCCAATATTAACAGCCAAAGGTTTTGGCTGCAGAAGTTATACATATGTACAGAAAGTTATGTAATAGTATAATTATATTCAAACTATATTTTGTTTTGAAACTATTTGATATTTTTGAAAAATGGTATCGCTGTAAAATAATCAATAGAATCTTTTCAATGAAAATTTAAAAATTGAGTAAGTAAGAGAACGTTACTATAACTTCTAAATTACATATTTTTTCATAGTATTTCATCAAAATATAATAATCACACAAAAATATAATGCTTGAAATATGACAATTCTATTTCATTCAACTTTTGCAGACGAATTTCAAATCTGTGCGCTTATTGTAAAGCAACTAAGCACAGAATATACACTTCTTGCTACACAAAGTATTGAATGATATATATGAGTATACGAGAGAGAGAGATAGAGATAGAATGAAACTACGCTATCAAATGTATGAAATATATTTTTGGCACCGAAGGGTACGTTAAACTGCGAAATTCACAAATGGGAATCGTAGCAGCTAATGGGTTAAACGTGACCTACGAGAAGTCACGATTTAAGCTAATCATCCATAATAATTTTCAGAAATTTAAGCGATCCCAATCGCTGTAGCACGCTATTTAGTCTAGCAATAAAAAAAAGTATTTATTGCTAATAAAAAAACATTTAATGAAATTCGAAATTTTGGTCCGAAATGTCGAAGGATGTCATTTTTTTTTTCGGCATGTGATATATTCATCTCAATCTTTATTTTATTTTATTTTTTAATTTACATTTAAATATATGGAGCAATAATGTTGACACAAAAAATCTCACTAATGTCTAAAGTTTTAATAAAATTACAATTAAAATTGTATTTATAAAATAATAGTATATATTAGATAAATTTTTTCTTGTTGTGAACCAATTATCCAAAAAAAATTACATGCCAAATTTAATAAATCTAGATCAAAAATTCCTTCCTGTAAAGCCTTTTGCGTAATATTTTATCAGGTTATCAATTTTTATTCGCAATTTTTAGATAATATACAATCATTTTAAAAGACGTTAAAAGACGTGTGTAGAACAATACTGATAATAAGAAGATACAGTGGCTCAAACAATTGAGAGTACACCTTACTTTTACTTGATAAATCCGACTTCCAATATAAATAACATATTACCGAGAAGTGCAAACATGTTTTTATTTTTACACTTAACAAATGGTTTAATTTAAAGAAAAAATAAAGAAAAATCAACGAAGAACTCAAAAACTGAAAAGAGTCATAAGCATTTTCAATAAACATACACAGATTTTTGTCTCAAAGAAATTAAGAATACACCAATGAAATTTTTTGTAATATCTCGCATAGAAAGAAAGTGTCAATATTTAATTGCATGTCTTTTGGCTTTTATAATGGCCTTCAAGCGCCGAGGTACCGATTCGACCAATTTTTGGTGGTATTGGAAGATATTTTACTCCATTCTTCCTGCAACACTTGTATTAAATGGATTTTGTTTCTAATTTTGTGTTTTTGAACCACTATTTCGAGTGTGGCCCACAGATATTCAATGGCATTGATGTCTGTGTACTGTAGTGGTGTGTATGACTGCTGTTTACAATGAAAACGACACCACATTTTGACGTTACGTGCATTCTGTTTGGGATTGTTGTCCTGCTGGGAAAGGAAATTTACATCTAAACCCAAAATTTTAGCCCTTTCCTTTAGATATTGAAAGTTGTATTTATCAAGTAAAAGTAAGGTATACTCTCAATTGTTTGAGCCACTGTAAATAAAGTAAAAGAGATACACCATAGGCTATTAATAATATATATAATGATTCTCTGATGAAAATTTTATTTATAAAGTCTAACCAATACAATCTAAAAAATTTCAGAAAATCAAGTCTATTTCAAAAAAAAAATCAAAAAAGAAGATTAATAAAATGAATAAAATTCTAAAGGTTAAAATTAAAGATAAAACTTAACCATCAATTGATAAAACTAAAATCTAATAGCTATATTAATTATTTTCTAGATTGCAATTTTTCCGAAACGTTTATTAATTGAATTAAAGAATATCTATAAACAGACATTTTGAAGAAGGAAACAGATATAAAAAGATCATTTTTAAAAAGTCAGTACGCACTGAGTTATTTATATGCGGAATAAACAAAATCAATTCATTAAATCTAATTACAGATTACATATTTGCTGCACTCTTTCCCAAATATGATATCAGGTAAATGGCATAAACAGGAAAGGAAATTTGCAATTTTATCAGATTATGCAAATCTATCTTGCGAAGCACAAATCGATAAAATTTAACGAACAAAGAATTTTTATTTACTTAACCAATATACGTTATTTGTTCTTTTATTAAATCCATTAATTCTGTTCAAAATAAAGATTGGAAATTCTCTTTTTTATTCCCAATTTAAAGGGCAGAAAGTACTTCGTTCAATTTCTCAAAACTTTTGTGTTATTCTTTTTGAAAATATTAAAGAACTATTAATGTACTCTTACTAGGTAATAATTAGTTTATGATTCTTAGCTTATATAAACTGTTCCTTTTAATAGTTAAGAAATACATTAACTTATACGAAAAACTGACTCATTTTGAATTTGGTTTACAGTAGACAATGAATTTTGATGATATTCATTTGAACTAATTTTAGTTTATTTTCTTAACTTTATTTGATTTTTTGGAGATAATTTAATCATTTGGATATGTTGATTTATCTTCACCTGTATTTGAATTTATTCCTCAAGCGCATTTGAAGTAAAAATACTTTTTTTTATTTCTGTAACAAAATCGTTTTCAGATCTATGATTTCTATCGTTTTTGTTATTTTATGCTTTAAACCAATTCTGCAATGCAAAATAATATTCCAATATCGATAAGCAAAAATATTTTTAAAAAAATCATAAGATTAAAAAACGTATTGTTAATTCAATTTCCACTTTTGTAATTATTATTAATAGTTAATACTTTTATTGATATTTTAAGATGATAATATTTATAAAATGGTATGCTATCTGTAGTTTATATTTCCTTAGGTTGTATTTATTTGTTTTTAAATTCATATATATTCTAATCTTTGAATAACTTTATGACTGACTTTTGAATAACTATAAATAGCTTTTTGAATAACTTATTTTAAAAGAACAAATTAAAGTAAACTTAACGTAATCCCTTACCTTTCCACGAATTTTCGTTACTGTATATAAATTTCAACTTCTACGAAAACTAAGTTAGGCTTGTTGTAGTAGAATCTCTCAGAAGTTAAATTAATGTGCTTATCAAATATAAAATAATGCTGTGAAATTAATTCAAATAAAGACATACTATGCTAGTACGTTTATATAACAAAATTGCTGGAATATACATCGTTAAATACTTAGTCGATAAATTGGATTTTATTCACTATTTGACAAAAATAATTACATATTTTTCATTATGATTAAATATTAACAAATGATGAAGTAAATAAAAAATATTTTTAAAAATTTGAGAATAAATTCTAAGTACACTATCTCTTTCTCTCTTTTATTTCTTCGCGTAAACTAACCACCTTTCACGACCAATGGATTTGCTAGAAATATTAGTTATATTTAATCTTCATTAAATTTCTTATACATAACATAAGGTTCAATATTCCTCCAAAAAATAATTTTTAAATATTAAATTGTAAGAGACATTAAAGCCATTTTATGTTAATACAACTTTTCTATTTATTATTTTATAAATGTTCCTAATGGAATCAAGTACCATAACATAAAAATGCCATTAAAAATGTAATTGCCTGAAATATAGCTAATTACACATCGTCCTTAGATGAACCATACTGCAACTTAACTTTTTCTTTTTTCATATAACTGTTCAGGATGATAAATAGAATTTTTTTCCTTTAGCTTTCAATAAAGGAAAAAAAATCAGACGATAAAATAGTTTATGAAACAATAAAAATAATTTGATTTCCTTCCAACAATGAAATATATGCTGAAAATTATGCAACTGCTGTTTTTGAAAACTGTCAAAATTCAGAGAAAAAATGACATGACAAATAAATGTATATCACTAAAACGACAATTTTTGAATTTTAGAACGGCTTAAGAATCTTTTTTGAAATAATATTTTCGGAAAAACATTAAAATCTAACTTAAGTTTGAATTAATTAGAATTTTAAGAAAAGATAAATTTTTATATTTTGAAGATAATCAATTGAAATACAGTTTTCAAGTTGAATGTTATCACGAATTAAATTTACAGTTAAATTTCTCAGTACATTTGTTAAGATTATTAATTACAACTGAGAAATGTATATTTTCCATTCCTTTTAGATCTTTATTCAGAGGAATTGGTCGCCATGAAAGTTTTCGTTTTCGCCCTGCCTACGTTAGCTAATAAGATCATATTATTTTCTTAAATAAATAAACACAATTTTTATGAAAATAACACATGAAAGATCAAATTTTACAAGCAAAGACTTGCCATTTCGGCAATCATGTATTGTTCGTCAGGTTTAATGTACTTCTTGATTTATTTGAAATTCAAAATATTTTTCATTGAATGAATCGAAAAAGGCGTCTTCTTTTTAAAACAGTATTTTGAAACTCTGAATGGAAGCGTTTCAATATTTAGCAAATAATACTTCTCTAGTATTTATTATTGTTAAATCAAATATTCTTTTAGAGTATTAACTATATTTGTTTGTCATTTCTTGCTAATAAGACAAAATTCTTGCATGGAAAAAAATATTTTAGGTCCTTGCAGTCAATTGGCTAAAATGAAACAAGAAATCCTTTACAAATACCTTTACAATAATTCTTTACAAATATATGCATTTATAATGAAATTATTACATTAAAGAACAATAAAGGAAAAAATTCTATACCATGTTACATTGCTGTTAATCATTAAGCTTCGAGTGCATTCTGTTTGCTTATATGTGAACCGTATTCAATATTTATTTCTTTATATTGTCACATTGAAATAATAATAAAATTATCATGCAACTGTCATGCAACCCAACCGTTATTGCATATCCAGTTGAAAATCTGACGCCAAGAAATGTGCATGCACATGCTTTTACACATGCTGAGGAATAATTGGCTAAATACAAAATTCTGTGACATCATCGTGTATCATGTGACCAATCGAAATACTGACGCCAAAAAAAGTGCATGCATATATTCTGATATAAGGAGAAAAATCATCATATAGGAAGTTTTATTTCTTTATGCGGCCACATTGAAATAGATAAATGGAATTGGAAAATATAATTGAAATAGTTAATAGGAATTGGAAATGCATGATATCAAGTTGTCATGCATTTATCATGTAACCCTATCGTTATCGCATGACCAGTTGACAATCTGAAGTTAAGAAATGTACATGCATTTGCTTTTACAATGGTGGAAAATAATTGGCTAAATACAAACTTCTGTTTGTATTTAGCCATCGTGTACACCATCGTGTATCATGTGACCCACCGAAATACTGATGCGTACTGATTCGTAGGTAAATAATTTCAAAAAACATTTCACAAAGTCAGTGATTAAAAGTCTTGTGACAAATCCTGATGACAGCTATACAAACACCTTCAATAGCTCTCAATATCTTACTTAAAAGACTTACTTGGTTTCTAAAAATTTAAGATTGAATTCATGTATAAAGCTTAAAGGGTAATTGTAGGAAGAAGGTACATAAATTATTTATATCAGCACTTTTCAAAATATTAATTTTTTGATGTAAAAAAAAGATTTCTAACTAAAGATTAGTTTAAAAGAATATGCTACATGAAAAAAGCTACAAAATACTAATATATTAAATTAATGCCTTCTATATTATTAAATTTTAATAAAAATGGATGATTACATTTCATTTCCCAGGTTTTGAGCATTATTTGTGATGCTTGAAAATTCAATTCAGCTTCTGAATACTTTTTACAGAGTTGTTGAGTATGGCACTTGTCATAAGCAAGCCAGCTGACGAAGTCAGCAATTTTAAGCCAAGTTTTAGCGTCTCTTGTTTCAGTAGCGCCATCTAGGTCCAAGGATACGTCTCAGCTACTCATGCATCACACCCCTTTTCACTGGGCGTAATTCATTCAAACATTTCATTCACAGATCGTAATTTATACCTGAATCAGAGAACAATCACCTCTGATCCAGTGGTATTGTCTCGACTTGGAGAACTTTGAGGCTACGAAACATTTATGCCATGCACACGGAGTTACATGGGTTACAGTTTATACCATGCACATGGATTACATAGTTACATCAGTCATACGGAGGGTCTTCGGCCGGCAGGGTACGAATTCGCAACCGAGTGGATGCGAATCCAACGCCCGACCAATCAGGCTATCCCAGCTTCGTACTGTTTATAGTAAGACGCAGTAGTTAAAGATTCAGTAAGACTTAATGTACAGTTGCTTGTCAAACTTGACAAAATCGTGCCAACTTATTGAAAAGTCAACAGTCAATCAATTAAGAAGGGGCTGACGGGGTGCCTAGCACTGACTTGTAATAATTAAAAAATATTGTTTATATATAATAGTTTAAATATAATTTTAAAATTTGCACTTCAAATAGTTTTTTAAAAAAAATCGAACTCCATATTTTACTAAGTTTTAAATCTCCCAAATTCCGAGAAACATATTTTTCTAAAAAATTACGTCACAATTATTCAACACAAGTGAACACAATTATTCAAAAGCGTTTTCAGCTTGATGGGTGAAAGTTTGTATATGGTCTCTACTTCATATTTTTAAATTTCTATCAATTTTGAACGAAATGCATTCAGAGGAAATCTGTCAATCCGGTGGTCCGAATATAATTTAACAAGATTACAACAAAGCGAAGAAAGCTAAATGAGTAATATTTGATGCACAGATTTAACATCTAAAGCATATATATGTTTCATATTTGGATCCAAATCCGCCAAAGGGGTGGCCGTCTGTCAGTCTGCGCGTTCACAAACGTCTAAACGTGGTAACAACCACTTAGATAAATTAAATCCGATAATTGATCTTATTATTAAAATAGTTTAGTGTGGAGTTTTGAGTTTCATTTGGTTGACAAGTGGACGTTCAAAATGCATATTCGTTTTTCTCCATTATACAAAGAAGCATTAAACGCTCATATACGAGACTTCAAAAATTTGCAGCGTTTTGTGTATTAATTTAGCTTGTATTTTATTTTTCAGCGTAATTTTGTGCGTTTCTTCTTTTTACTTTCACTTTTCTTTTACCTTCCATTTCTTTTGCTTAACTAATTACTAATCTTCTAATATGAAAAGATAATTTGCCTGAAAAACAGTATAGAGCAGAAAATTATTCCTTACCTTATTAAGTGAAAAAGAAATATTGTTCTCAAATTTTACTCAATACATTTTTTACAAATTTTATTCAATTTCAATCTCGATCGATTGTATTCGTTTTAAATATCTCATTAAAAATCTAGTTAATATTTGAAAATATATATATAAATTAAAACCCACATAATTTAATTAAATATTAACTCCCCTATTTGCCCCCCTTTCTAGTATTCTATGCTTTATTATTAGATTTATTCCATTATTAATTTAATAACAATCATTGGTTAAATTTCAATTGTTATTAGATGTAGAAGGTTTCAACAATCACTCTTATTGTTGTTGTTAGCATAAATATTACTGTTTAATGTTAAACAAAATCACAAAATACAAACAATATAATAGATGAAACAATGAATCCACCTTCTGCTGCTCTGTTAAGAATCATTTCTCTTTTTGCAACTGATCGTTTTGTGACTTTTTTTGCTGAGCTATGCTTAATGCGTTTTTTGAACATTTCAATGAGGCTACGGCCATTGTTGGATGGATCGTCTTTTTGACGATCTGGGAACTGTTGAAATATTACATGTTCCCTCACTTACCCTCAATCGGAGATCTGTTTTTCGATCCCAATTTAGATCAAGATGTTTATACACCATCTGATCCACCTGCGACTAGAGTGGAATCCGTTCCAGTGATTCGCTCCTACTTGGTATTCAGGATTTGCCAGGCTTTAGAACTTCCAGCAAAACTGGCTCCATCTGCTACCCAGAAGTCTGATATCCCAGTTGTAGAATCCTATATGGTTTACAAGCTGTGTTCTGCTCTGGGTTTGCCTGCACGGATGGCTCCTGTCGGAGTGCCAGTAGTAGAATCCTTTGAGATCTACCAGTTCTGCTTAGCCTTGGATATTCCAGTCAGATACCGGTCGCAGAAGGACGCAGTTTAACATCAAAACTGTCGTCGGCTGCCTGGTGCAGTTTTCAGATCAGAACTGTCTTCGGATGCAGCGATGGAGGGTGGGTGGGCGGGGAGCGAAAGTAGTCCACCTCCACGTGGTGTTCCCTGGGCAACGGTGCAGTTCTCTGGAATTGCATCGGCTAAGAGGCTACTTAAAAGTGAAAACAAATAAATAATGAGCTTATTATTTAGTTTGACAAAACTGCACACCTAATTTTTGATTTTGCTTTTTAATGCCACAAAATTTCATTACAAACATCAAATTCAGAACTTGCAGAACGTGTATATATGGTAGCAACAACTGCAATGTTTTTTAGATATACATAAGAATTACATGTTTTTATCACAAAAAATAAAAAAAAGTATTTAAAATATGTATTTGACAAAGAATTGTTGTAGAACTCACAGATACAGAAAATCAGTAGCGTTACAAATTCATAACATAATTCGTCGCCATATATTTATAGCCGGTTATGACAAAATACATTAAAGGCCTTATGGTCAATATGTTGCCACGATCCTTCCTGAAGGGTGTGGAACTGATAGAACAGTAGTAGAAATGGGAATGGTTTGGGTCGGGGATTATCTGTTGTCTGGTGACGTACAATCAGTGTTAAGCAATCAGTACTAGATAGTTTTTCAACTAGTAGAACATCTATGAGAATTAGCCTCTTTCTTGCCTTTTGGTAGCTTTGAGTTGGGTTTTTTTATGGCACAAAAGCCATCTTTGCCTAAGCTGTGCCCCTTTCTTGGAATAAAAATATTTGTATCAATTTATAATAAATGCAAAACAGGAAATCTGTACAAAATCCAAATATCTAAAAGCGTAAAAATGCGAGTCATGAAAAACCGTAACAATGATGTAAGAAATGGTACTGTACTAAAAAGAGAGGCTAATGTTTATAAATGATTAGAAAAAACCAATATTTTTTAGAAAACTAAAAATTTTAACATGTAAAGTTTTGGAAAGCAACTCTCCCAAATCAGGGTGAGATTTCTGAAAATATGTAAGATGCTGTAAAGAAAACAGTGGACATTTTACAAGAATGTGTAAAAGAGACATAGGACTGTCAAAATTGTGTTGGGTCCACCATCTACAAATTTCAGTAGGGGAATCAAATGTGCCCAATCTTCAACCTAGTTAAAATTGTGTCCCTTTTTCTGCTGTGTAAAATGCGCCAGAGATCTATTGTAGGCTTAATTGTATGAAGCTTATTATGAATCTGTGTGTCACATTCAGTTTGCCATTTGGAATGCAAAATGTGACAGTATATATTTCTTATAATCAGAAAGATGACTCTGTGTTTTCAAGAAAATAGTAGCCAGTTTAGCTGCAATATCAGCCTTTTCATTTCTCGGAATTCCCATATGTACGAGGATCCAACATAAAATCATTTGAAAGCTCTTCTAGATAAGTTTGTCATACAAATTTAAAATGTTTAAAAGCAAAAGATGGCTGCGACCTTGTAAAGATGAAGGGGATTCTAGATTGCTGAGTGAATTATTGTGTATTTTATAGTTATCTGCAGAACAACTCAAATAAACGATAAAAATTTTTAAATAGCGGTTGCTTCTGCTGTAAAAAAATGAATGACTTCTATTAGCTATTGTAAAATTTTAAATAATACAAGCGAAAGAAGTATGATCGAAACCTCTAGAGTCATCTGTAAAAATAGGTTTAAATTGACGATATTTTCGAAGATGGTCAGCAAAGATTTGCAGATAAATGATATTTGCAGTATTTTGTTTATCAAAATGTACAAAGGAATTCAAGTATTGGCTACCATTAGTTTTCCAGGGTGGTAAGAGAAATGATTGTTCAGAAACTATTTGTTTCTTCTCTACAAGCAATTTTGAAACAGAGCCGACCTTCTCTACGAAAGGGCTCAGGTGCAAGAAACCGTTTGGAGCGCTAAATGTTTTGTAAAATAAAATTAAAAAAAACTACAAATAGGATCACATATTACTATTGCATTTATATTTAGTTCATGATTTTGATTTTGCTATTATTTCTGGAAAATTACAATTTTTTGCATTTTTTTCGATGCTTAGTGTGGCAATTGCATTTAAGCATTATGCACTCATGCTTGATTAAAGACAATTCTTTATTGATTTTAATTTGTGGAAAAAGCTCTCAGCATTTATTATAGTAATTGGCAATGTAAAAAAAGTTTTAACACAATTAATACATTTAGAAATAAATCATTATAATTATTAATTAGTCTATATTACAATACGTGTAAAGCGTTATTAAAATCTCTTTCATTCAAAATCAAATCCCGTATCAAAGCAAATTATTTGGATTAGGTTTTCATCTACATTGTTATCATAAAACGTTACAAAGTTTTTGGAATCTTTTTCTAATTCATGTTTTTCTATAGTGTTTATATCAGCGATTAAAATACTTTAAAATCTCTCTTTTATTTGTACAATAACAGCATCATTTACAAAGTTAAAAAAATGACATCTAAATTCCTCAACTGGGTTTTCTATAATTTCATTTTCTGCTGTTTCCAAATATAATTTTTCACTTTTTCAAATTCGTTTTTCAGAAAAATGTTTTTAAAGATTCTATGTTATCGTTTATGCTTCGTCTAAAAATGAGTTAAATTTTGTTTTTAAATCTTGGATTTTAATCTTAATTTTATTGGCTAAATTAAAAGCCCAATCGAGAACAACTTGTCTTTACTTTAAATAGTTTATTGAGCATGCTATTTTGGAAAATATTGCAAACCATACTATTAAACATAAAATAAATGTCATTTCTTGTATTGAATCCATTAGACTTTTAGTTTCGGATACCGCTGTATTATTGTCATTTGCATCAATAAATCCATTGCATGTTTGTTCAAACCGTATATACACAGCTTTAACCGAATCTATTTTGACTTTCCAACGAGTGTCACATAATGGTTTAAGAGTAATATTTAAATCCTTTGTAGAATTTCCCATCTTTTCGTAGAAGCAGAAAATAAGCAATATAAACGTTACAATTTCCAAAAAAATTGCAATATTTACAGCTAAAAGCGGCATCACAAATTAATGAATTAAAAAAGTGTCATCTGCAAGGCACATAAATTACATGAGGGTTTAGAGCAATTATTCTAGATTCTACACCTTTATATTTCCTTTTCTTATTGCTACCGTTTTCGTATGACTGTCCACTACAATCTATAGTATCTAAATAAAGCTCACCTAATATTTCTAATAGAGCTTTCGTTATTTCTCCAGTCACATCAGTAACTTCAATAAATCCTATAAATGTCTCATTTATACTTAATCTTTTCTCTTAAAAATTTACATATCTGATAAAAATGGAAATTTGTATTTTAAGGGAAAAATCAACTGTAGAATCCATCTTGATACTGCAATATGTGACTACTTTTAAATAGTCTTCTTTTCCTAACGTACGAATAATTTGTTCTTGTGATGTATGTGCTAAATCATGCACAATCCTATTTTTCGAATTTTTTGTTGTTTTTGTATACGATCCATAAGCGCAGAGTGTATTTATTTAATAATTCGAATAAAAAATTTCCATTATTAGATGTTTCTATTATTTCATGGTTTCCTCGAAGAGGAAGATTATTACATGCTAAAAATGGAATCACATCTACAATTCATTGATATAACAATTTAATCCCTTCGTTTCCTTATTTATATTAACTTGATTTGTTTTATTAATAGTCGAGCGCAAATTTAGTCGTTCCAGCAATTATTTCCACACAATAAATGAATTAAGTGACAAATAGAAGCCCATGATCTAGAATTACAATTGATAGCTATCTCCATCTATTATAGACACCTAAAAATTGTGGAACCTATAAATAGAGGAATTTCATTTCCTCTGGAAAATAATGTACAGCCAAAACAAAATACCGAGTCTTGCATTTTTGAATAAATCAACCAGCTGCGAAGCTGCATTTCACCGTTTGGCACTTTTTTAAAAAAATGTACCAAGTAGTTGAAAATAATTTACCTTCAGCATTCTTAGCAAAAATTCCTTTGTGTCGCACAGGTCTGTTTTTAACAGAAAATCTTTTAAATTTGTCAGTTATAATGCTTGGTCATAAACCTGAATCACTTATATGCACTTAATCACTTTTGATGTCATTTTCATCGCTATTTTCAGATTCAATCATATTTGTATAAACATATGGTTCTTCGAAGGTTTTCACAGTTTCTATTCTTTCATTGTTTGTGAGGAACATTCTTCGCCAGTTGAAGCTTGAATTGTAACTTCTGAAGTCGAAGCAATTTCATTGCCCGAATTACTTTTTAGGTAAGAAAAGAGGCATACTCATGACTTTTTGAAATTTAGCTTTGTTTTTTGTTTTTTTGAAGTCAAGTCTCGACACCTAGAGAGATACTTCCTTGGCATGGACATGATTATATCTAAGAATATTAAATATTTTATTGTATGAATTATCAAATTTATAAATGCAATTTAACCTAGTGGGTGAGGTAAATTGTGCTTATAATAGGCTGCACACTTGCACTAAATTGTAACATATCTGTAAACTTCCTATATTTCAAAACACATCTATTGTTCTAGATAAATTTCTTCCTCCCCTCTTTCCATCCCGCTATTACCTTTCAGAACATTATTTTAGTTCTTGATCATGTTGGGGGCCCCTCAATCGCGGATCCCCGGTGCATAGCAATCGCCGCAACCTCCACATGACCGGTCCTGATCGTTACCTCCACTGAACCTGTCATCTCCCTCTACCGTCTGCAGTAGTGTACTTCCTTCCATTCAGTGAGTAGGATTATAATAAAATAACCTGACAAATTTCTAAATCCCATGTTGAACATGAAATAAAAGTACAGTCTTTTGAAAGAGTATAATTAATTTCCCAGATTAAGTTAGAAAGAACCTGCGGGTATGCTGAAAATTTCCCACTGTTTCTTAATTAGATACTGAAATGTGGGGAGAATTCTGAATATGTAGTCGGGAAAGATTACAATTTGAAAAGATGGAGACGTGGAATGCACATTTGAAGAAATGAAACTGAGAGAAGGAGAAATACATGTCGGAGAATAGTTTCTTCATCAGAAGATTGAAGATTTTTAGTTCTTAAAATAATATAAGATTTTAAGATAAGAAGATTTCTAGAATCGTGAAGATTGATTAATATTATTCATTTGAATGTTTTATCCAATGAATACTTGATCATTCAAAAAATATCTATGTTAGCCTCAATAACTCTTTTAAAGAAAGCACAAAAAAATTAAATAAATATGAATATTTTTCAATTCTGTATATTTTAATGATTTTTCAAATTAAAATGAATGAGTTTTCCAGAAATTCTTGTATTTCTATAAAAATTAATAATTTTAATTATTTCCATTAAATCATTTTAGTTGTACTGATAATTCATATATAGTAATTACTTTGGCTTGAACTCAAAACCTCTTCTATCTTCTTCAATATCATTTCTTAAAAGTTTGGCTTGAACAATCATCTTCTATATATTTGCAGATGGCGTCACCTTAATTGATCCAATAACATTAATTAAATACAAGAGACACTTTGGATTCTAAAGTTAAATTGATGCTTTCAATAAATGTACCTGAAGTCAATATTTTTTCTACTGTTGTATTTGAAAAACATCGAGATTTTTAATAAAACTATTTCTGGAAAATCTTTGCGTTAACAGTCATCTATATCTATCTATATCTATACTTATAATAAAGCTCAATGTGTGTGTGTGTGTGTGTGTCTGTGTGTATGTTGGCGCTCTACAGGCCAGACCATTCAAACTACAGCTACCAAATTTGTCACGTGTATACCTTGGAGGCCGGGAATGTGCACCTAGGGGTTATTTTTTCGAATTTTTAACTAGAATTTTATTCATTTAAAAATTAAGCGAATTTTGACGTGTTTCTGCTATAACTGCCGAAAATATTACCGCACAAAAAAGATTTTTACATGAAGTTAGAGATAAAAAATTTATCTTTTAAATAATACTAATGTTTTAATCTTAAAATTAAATTTCTATTTTTAATGAATTTTTAAATAAATATTTTAACTATGTTTTTCAATAATTTTTTTCGTCAAACATAAAAATTAAGATTAAGCACGTTTCGCATTCATGGGAAAAAAATAGCTTTTTTCAAAGTGTTGCCATCACATTGATTAAAGCTCTAACTGAAAATAAATTAAATCTTTTTGGAAATGAAATCTGCAAAAATATAATTTTCGGCACGTGTCTGTAGGAAATGAAACAAATATGAAATATTATTTTGTTTAAAAAATAAATTCAAGAAAAATTATTTTATGATCTTTTACACTCTCTATACAGGGTGTTTATTCAGTCCCGGATCCATTTTGATATTTAATGACTCATAAAATAATGAAGATGTAAACAAACTTATGGCATTTATTGATGGAATAACTCATATATTTTCCTTTTCAGGTTTGAATATTTTTACTTTTGTAAATATCGTCTGTGCGTGTTTTTAATTTCAGATAATTTCATTTTCCAGTCTAAATATCTGTACTTTTCTAAATATCGTCTGCTTATTAATTGCATTTTTCTCTCTTTTGTTTTTGGCAACTATTGAAATGTTATGTTTACTTTTGATGCGTTTGTTCTATGTAGTACTTTTGTATGTGATGTTTTATTCGAGCGGATATTAAGGAGAATGCATACTCCACAAGAGAAAGCACAGATTTTATGGTGGTCATAGAATTAATTTCCTATCAACTAAATCACTGACTTTTAAGAGTTAATTTCTAATGACTTAAACTGACTAATTTATGAAGATTTGAATATCCCTATTCAATAAAAAAAGGATAATTTTAGATTTTCCATCGATAGCTTCAAAGAAAATACGCCAATCAGCGCGCAGGTTTCTCAAGATTAATTGGCCTAAGATTATGAAAATGGTGAGTTTTTCTAAATTTTTAACATTTAAAACTTCATAAATAAGTCTTAGTTTATCGTGGAAAACAGAAACATTCATTCATTTATTTAAAATTTGGTGTGTCCAGAATATTTATCAGGATATGATACCATACTGCATTAAATTTAGACTTCATAATTTTTGAAATACAGTGTCTCACAAAAGTGATGGGGCACTTGTGCTTTACAAAAGGAATCTGTAATAAAATAAATTATAAAAACATGTACACATTTTTTGTGGGTGTGTTTCATACTTAAATTTAGTATCAATTATTACATAACATACATTTTGTCAAAATATTAAAATATTAATTTTATAAAAATACAATTGTTTAGAAGGGAGCAAAAAATAGCTCACATAAGTGATGGGACACCATTAGATATGCAACAAAATTCGTCTGAAATAAGCAATAAAATATTTTTGGTGGTTTTATTTTTACACAAAAGCAATTGGCAATAATTTATAAAATCGTTTGCAGTATTTCTGTCCAGTTTGTTTTGGAATTTTTGTGTTTTTTAGCTCTGTGCAGCCATGAATGCTAAACGAAAAGAAACTTCACCTGAAATTCGAAAATTAGTAATTAATTTGCATATTGAACGTGAAAAATCTATTAGAAAAACTGCTGAAACAGTTAACTTCAGTCATTCAACAGTTTTAAATATCATTAAACGATATAAAAAGAATTATATTATTCAGGATAAAAGAAGACCTGGCCGACCATCAAAGCTGGCCAATGGAATAAAGCGAATTATCGTTCGAAATATTAAAAAAAAATCCAAGAAAGACTGCTTTTAAAGTTGCTGCTGATTTACAAGCATTATATGGAATAATTGTTAATCCTGAAACTATTAGAAGCGTAATTCTATCTGTTGGATATCACGGTAGAGTAGCCAGGAAAAAATTCTTCGTAAGTCAAAAGAATAGAAAACTCAGACTAGCTTTCGTAAAATCCAACATAAATAAGAATTCTGATTACTGGAATAAAGTTATATTTGCTGATGAGAGTAAATTTAATATATTTGGTTCTGACGGTAGAATCTTGGTG
>JAPMOR010023815.1:296769-406257 GCA_026543865.1 Argiope aurantia
TTTTGTAAAGCACAAGTGTCCCATCACTTTTGTGAGACACTGTATATTTATAAGCAGGAACAAAATATTATTATTGATTTCATTTCAATCCTTTTGAAAGCAAAACTAAAAACTGAATTTTATACTGAATCTGAGAAATTTTTGTTGAATTAATGTTTGAGATATTACACAAACTATGAAAAATATTTTGTAGTTAACATAAGACTTAAATACCGAGCGATTCTGTTTGCAATACTCATACTCAATAATAATAATAACAAATAAATAACGATATAGATGATAAATAAAATAAAGCGCTTGGTTTTATTCAAAAATATCTTTATATTAATTGCAATTTCGTCATTTACATTTTAAATTATAGTTGAAGTTTTACCGGAAATGGCAACAAATTAGCAAAATATATATACTAAATTCAACGAAACGATCTAAACAGTATAAGTTTGGTACGACTATCAAAATTTGAAGATTAAAAATGTTTTGTTTGAGAATCCTTTAAGAGACCAGTTACTTAAAATATTTAATTGAAAATTGTAGCGAGCGGTAATACTGGCGAACCGGCTGGTAGCCAAAGGTGGCTAGTACTTATAATAAAGCTCAATGTGTGTGTGTGTGGGTGTGTGTATGTTGGCGCTCTACAGGCCAGACCATTCAACCTATAGCTACCAAATTTGGCACGTGTATACCTTGGAGGCCGAGAATGTGCACCTGGGGGTTATTTTTTCGAATTTTTAACTAGAATTTTATTTATTTAAAAATTAAGCCAAATTTTGACGTGTTTCTGCTATAACTTCCGAAAATATTACCGCACAAAAAAGATTTTTTCATGAAGTTAAAGATCAAAAATTTATCTTTTAAATGATACTAATGTTTTAATCTTAAAACTAAATTTCTATTTTTAATGAATTTTTAAATAAATACTTTAACTTTGTTTTTCAATAATTTTTTTCGTAAAAAATAAAAATTAAGATTAAGCACGTTTCGCATTCATGGGAAAAAATTAGCTTTTTCCAAAGTGTTGCCATCACATTGATTAAAGCCCCAATTAAAAATAAATTAAATCTTTTTGGAAATGAAATCTGCAAAAATATAATTTTCGGCACGTGTCTGTAGGAAATGAAACAAATATGAAATATTATTTTTTCTAAAAAATAAATTCAAGAAAAATTATTTTATGATCTTTTACACTCTCTATACAGCTTGGTTATTTAGTCCCGGACCCATTTTGATGTTTAATGACTCACAAAATAATGAAGATATAAACAAACTTATGGCATTTATTGATGGAATAACTCATATATTTTCCTTCTCAGGTTTGAATATTTTTACTTTTGTAAATATCGTCTGCGCGTGTTTTTAATTTCAGATAATTTCATTTTCCAGTCTAAATATCTGTACTTTTCTAAATATCGTCTGCTTATTAATTGCATTTATCTCTCTTTTGTTTTTGGCAACTATTGAAATGTTATGTTTACTTTTGATGTGTTTGTTCTATGTAGTACTTTTGTATGTGATGTTTTATTCGAGCGGATATTAAGGAGAATGCATACACCACAAGAGAAAGCCCAGATTTTATGGTAGTCATAGAGTTAATTTCCAATCAACTAAATCACTGACTTTTAAGAGTTAATTTCCAATTACTTAAACTGACTGATTTATGAAAATTTGAATATTACTATTCAATAAAAAAAAGGATAATTTTAGATTTTCCATCGATAGCTTCAAAGAAAATACGCCAATGAGCTCGCATGTTTCTCAAGATTAATTGGCCTAAGATTATGAAAATGGTGAGTTTTTCTAAATTTTTAACATTTGAAGCTTCATATATGTCTTAGTTGATTGTTTAAAATAGAAACATTCATTCATTTATTTAAAATTTGGTGTGTCCAGAATATTTCTCAGAATATGATACCTTACTGCAAATGTAGACTTCATAATTTTTGAAATATATTTATAGGCCGGAACAAAATATTATTATTGATTCCATTTCAATCCTTTTTGAAAGCAAAACTAAAAACTGAATTTTATGCTGAATCTGAGAAGTTTTTTTTGAATTATTATTTAAGATATTACATAAATTATGAAAAATATTTTCTAGATCACATAAGACTTAAATACCGACCGATTCTGTTTGCAATACTCATATTCAATAATAATAATAACAAATAAATAACAATATAGATGATAAATAAAATAAAACGCTTGGTTTTATTAAAAAATATCTTTATATTAATTGCAATTTGATCATTTCCACTTTAAATTAAAGTTGAAGTTTTACCGGAAATGGCAACAAATTAGCAAAATATATACAGTAAATTGAACGAAACGATCTAAATAACAGTATAAATTTGGTATGACTATCAAAATTTGAAGATTAAAAATGTTTTGTTTGGGAATCTATTAAGAGACCAGTTACTTAAAATATTTAATTGAAAATTGTAGCGAGAGGTAATACTGACGAACCGGTTGGTCGCCAAAGGCGGCTAGTCTAAAATAAAGCTAAAATTTCTCAAACGATCAAATGCATGTATTTTATTAATCTTTTTTTTTTTTTAGATTTGAATGTAAATTATTCTTATATAAGTAAAAGAATCACTTTCTCATTAACTTTCTAAATTTCATAATTATTTTTTCACATCTCTCGAACACAAATTCATGGAGAAAGAAACACCGCAAAACTCTTTAAAATATCATTCATAATTTAATACACTTTAAACAAAACAAGTGCAAGAATCGTTTGCAGTTATGATGATTCACACATTTACGACTCAATCGTTTGCAATAATTAATATTGCAAAATAATACTAGAAAACTAGTTATACTATCATATTAATTAAGTGTGAAATAAAAAATAATTTAAGTAAATCAATACATAAAAAATCGTTTTCACGAAACAACAACTTAAGACAACTCATTTTGCCTCATTAAAAGACCATATCAGAAAGAGAGACAGTATCGTTAAAAATAACATTCCATAGCAGAAATATCGATTTAGCATTTTGAAAATTCATGATCGTGCTTTTCGGACAGAAATTCATCATTTACTTAAAAGTTTCCACTAAGTTGTTCTTACATAACCTAAGTTTTCTAAACACACTTGATTAATTTGAGACTTCCTTAAATAAATATTTGTCAGCAATTAATCTTTAATTAATTCATGTCTCGCTGGATCGGAAAATCTTCCTCTAGAGTCTCACTTTAATTCCCCCCTTTATTTTACTCTCAGTTCCAATTAACAGAAATGCATATTGGAAAAAATATAAAGTAAACATAATTTAAATTATCTTTATAAGCTGAGTTATGATATTATTTCTCTTTCGTCCTGATCATGATCTTGGAATAATAATGAATAATCTTTCGTTTCATTTTATAAAGAATAAATTGCTTTTGTTTCTTTATTGATTCTCCCAGCTTTAAAGTGAAATAATTAAAAAGAAAATAAATGTAAATATAAAAATAGAAATAAAAGAAACAAAAGCTTAATGAAACCTCAGTTTGCTTTCGTAAAGTTTTTTTCCACAAACCTATATAAAAACTGGATTTTTTTTCCGATAAAACTGTATGCAATCCTGTATCAAAAGAATTTCCAGCTAGAATATAGACGACCTTTAAGCTTCTGCCAAAAAATTCATAGAATTTGAACTTTTATAGATTATATTATAAAATTGTTGACATTATTCTAACTAGAAAAGTGGTCGTGCGACATTAGTTTAGTTTTGTTTTTTCCTCAGAATCTAATCCAAAAATCTTGAAATGAAATTTCATATTATGTTCAAGTAATTTCTTTTATCAAGTTCTTTAGTATCCGTAAAAATAAAATTACTAAAATAATAAATTTTTTCCTGATCAGATATTACAGAAAATGGATATCAACTGATTAAACAACTTTGGTTATCGATCATATTTTAATCTCGAATTTAAATTTAAAAAACAAAAAAGCAAAAATCTTTCTCTATGAGTGTTAGATTCATATTTTTAGATAAATCTTACATTTCGCGTACATGATATTTAAGAATTAATAGCATAAATAAGCATTTTGACTAAGAAGAGGCCACAGTACTACAGGTCCTAAATTGTTTTCCTTTCCACCCACGTGAAATTGTTAATTCACAGTTAATTTAGCGCTGTAATGACATCGAAGCGATTTGTATGTCCTTCATGTTCTCGACGACACACGAGGCGAGCACCTCTAGCTTCTTGTGCGAAAAAACGCAACTTTGTTGAAAGGTCAACCCCCTCCCCCAAGCTTAATACTTCATTAGCACACAGGTGAAAAGTTACCATATAAGTAATGAGATTCTCTCTTGATAAGTTTTATACAGCAATATATACTAAATACACAACTTTATATACAACAAAGGTAGTGTTCCTTTTTCAATCCCATTTTCAACATACTTTCTACATAAGAGATTGGTGCGCGGATAGATGATGGCCATTTTGAAACTGATCACAATACCCATGTTACTGATGTGATCGATTCATTCAAACTTTGGTTGCCTTGCCAGGGTAAAGTTATGATTTATTGAGAAAATCTGCGGAGTATTGAGTAACTTTGAGTACAAAAAACATTTACTAGGAAAATACGTTGCACATCAATGAAAATAGAAAGGTTCATGAACCCATTATGCTCAACATGAGCTACTCAATCACAATTAACAATTCCTCACTTCGCATGATTTTACACAATTTTGACCTGTTTTTGAATTGGATATATCATACAACGCTTAGAATGGCCCTTTAGAAATAGCTTTGAAATAATGAATATTACACACATCAACGCATCTACTTTCCACATAAGTGAAAGCATTTGCTGGTAAAATGATACACCCATTATAAAATTTCACTTATAAAATTAATTTGGTAAATAATAAATATTTTATTATGTTTTGTCTTATTGTATCTATTATTCTGCGGAGTATTGAATTCAATTTTTTTAACATTAAATCATTTCATTATAAAGACAGATTTTTACACATGTTCATGCAAACTTACAATTACAGAATATTCAAAATAAACTTGATGGCCAAGCATTTCTAAGCGGTTTTTGATGATTTTATATATAACATTTACAAAAAATTCCATTTGTACAATTTTATTAATTTTTAATACAAATATTATTGCAATGTTTTTAATTAATTTTATTGCACAAAATTGTTATTGTAGTTATAGTCATATTATAGTTACTTATTATAGTCCGTAAAGAGCGAATGACTTCATTTTTTTGTTACTTTATTAACTGCACTATTAAATTAATCTAGTTCTATAATTATAAAGTTGAAAGTTTCTTTAAAAATTCTACAATCCATAATCTTATCCGAAGAGACACGGGCTTTGTTTCATTGTGTTAAGAAAGAAAAATATTGTTATTACTTTATTGCAATTTTGTAAATGATTACATAGATTTTTACCTGTCAAATGAGATGTTATTGTAGAAACAAGAATAAGTTGAAAATTTTAAGAACTCGATATTCAAACATATAATCTTCAGCTTAAAGACCTATTCAACTTAAGTAACTAATACTTTGGCATCGAATACGAAATTGATAACCTTTGTAGTTCTTCAAGAATATCTAATAAGAGACATTGTTTTCCCAAATATTGCTTATAACATTACTTTTAAAAATAGAAAATATTTCGGAAATTCGTTTATTTAGTTTTCAAGCTTTAAAAAGGTAAGAATAAATTGCCTATTTATTAAAATGCGAATACAACAAGCAATATTTTTGAAAAATCATTGGACGAACAAGTTTCTTGGAAAACATATGTCAAAAATAGATTTTTAAAATATACTCTGTTTACTGGAAGTAATATTACGACGTATTTTATTTTAGAATTTTATTCATAATTCATGTTAATAATGGAAGAACATCCAACAAAAAAATATACAAGTAAGACAACTTTAAATTTTGTAACAATATCCGACTATAATCAACAAATCTAAATATTCTGTTTTCTAACAAAGCTTTCGAACAGGGAAATTAAACAAGCAGATGCGATTTTGGAACTTAATTACTGTTCTGGAAAAATGCAGATAATACTTTGAGTTCTTATTGTTCGCTGACCAGTTTTCAAGACTTATCTCCACAATTTTTCCATTCGAACTTTTGAAGTGGAAAACTTCCCGCAATTTTCAGCTTAATTACCTCAAAATTCTTATTCCGAGAAATTTGCATGAAATTTGCGTCTCTGTTAAGATCTTTAATCGACCTCTTTTGAAATAATTGCGATTCTCTCTAATGACTCTTCAGGTCTTTTTTTTACAACAGTTTTTTTCCTAGAATCATTCGTAAATTAAGCAAACGTATTCATCGATAAATAGAGAGCTTTTAAGAGAAATTCAAAAACCCTATTTTAGTGGGAACTTTATTAACTTCTGGTTTAAAACAAAGGCACTTTGTTGATGCATCCTCTCAACTAAATTTCACTACTTGAGTGTACAAAATAACTTTAATAGCAAAAAAATTTTCAGATAGTAAATTAAAGGTAAAGTTCATTTCACTGTCTAGATTGCATTAAGACTTATGAAACAGCAGACTATGTTTCTTTAGCAAAATTAATGCAATTTCTTTTATCATTACATTGTTGGAGAAACCAAATAACATAAAAGTCAGTATACATGCCGTCCGTGTATAGCAGTCGTTCCCAACCGGCGGTCAATCACAGTCTCGGGAATGATCTGTTAGTACATATTGAATAGTTGCAAAATAAGTAAGAATTTGGAAAGCGATGTGCAATGAACGAAGTGGGCCGGATATATCCGATGACTATCAGGTCTTGAATTATTATTTCTTAAAAGTTTAAAAGTAATTATTATAAGAAAATGATCTAAATAGATTTCGAAACCTGCGTTTGTTTAAACGTGGCAAATGAATTTTCACCAACAATAAGCAACCATTAAGACATAGGGCTTTATACGATCCTAATTTTCAAAGAATTTTTTTGGGGAGATTTCGGAACGTGATGATATACCCTACCACACCCTAGAAGACTCGCCTTCCAATATTGGAAATGTGAGTGGTCAGCACAACATTCAGATTTTAGAGGTCCATAGTCTTATAAAGATTGGGAACTATTAGTACGTAAGCACAACAAAATTGATGTGCAACGAGCATTCGAAATCTCACAATATAAATTTCTTCTCTAATTTATCTGATTTTGGTCGCAATAGTTGAATCCATTATCATTCTAGAAACCAGTTTCATTAGACATGGTATACGATGACTAAAGTATTGACTGTAATCACAGAAAAGACAAAAATAAAAAATTAAAGTAAATTGTAGATGAATTGGATCGTATCTGATTCCAATACACAATAGTTACAAAATATTAAACTTTGGCATAAATTTAGCATTTTTATTGAATCTATCGGGGGAATCCTAGAGATTCCAAGTTCGGGAATACGATGTGGCGAAAGTAAAGTAATAATGTTAAGTTACAGTTGGTTATAAAAATAACGGAAACCCTTGTATTTAAAAAGAATCTTTTATTAGTATGGTGTAGGGCATGTAATGCATGTAATGCAGCTTGGATTTGGCCTAGGAATCAATTCATACAAGTGTTAAATAGTGTTTAAAGGAATATTGTAGCCTTTTTCTTGGAGATATCGTGAAAGTTCTGGGAGAGATGCCGGTGGAGGATATCGATTTCATATTGAACGCTCTAAAATAGACCTTAAAGGTTCAATTATATTGAGGTCGGGTAACTGTGAGGGCCAAGGGGATGTTTAACTTCGTCCTCCTGTTCATCAAACCATGATTGGTCAAGTCTGCGCATGGATAGGTGTATTATCATTCTGGAAAATTCCATCTCTTGCAAGAAACAAAGTTTGCAGCATAGGATTGGCCTGGCCAGCTAACATTTCTCTATACTTCTCCACAGTGATTCTTCCTTTCAGGGTTATGAATGATCCAGCAGAAAGCCACGACATGACAGATCCACCTCCATACGTGACTGTTGGAATTAGAAATCACGATCATACGCTTTTGCAGTTGCGATGTTTCGGTCACACTTGCTCCCGCTAGACGGGCTCCAACAATGTGGCCTCTTTAAAAATCTGAGAGGCCTGACATTTTGAGCTTTTGGGAAAAAAATCCATGAATTACAGAACTTTAATAAAGCTAACACATACTACCAGAATATATACATTCCTATTTATAAAAAAAACTGGTTGTTATTTTTATATTTTAGTGCTTGCGAAGCCCATTCAAAAATGTCACTTTTATTCACTGGTGTTTCCATTATTTTGATAACCACCTGTATATTCGAACAGCCATGCAGACAGATTTTCTCTGATTGGAATTTTCTCAAAACTTGATAGAAATCTGAAAATTTTGTGTAAAGACCATATACCAAATTTCATCTGTCTAGTTTAAGGTGCTTTTGAGTTATCTTTGTCACAGAGAGTCAGGCAGGCATTTCTGAAAAATTTGTTTTTCGGACTCGGGAAGGTCTAAAACCAGGAAACTCATTAAAATCTGGATTTCGAATTTCTTGACGATTACAATACTTTATATCTAATACCTATACGAGGAGGTAAAAAGATCAGTGGATATGGTAGGATATAACGGCTGGGAAGTGCTAATATATGGAATTTGTTTTTCTTTCAGATGTTTTAATCTTCAAGGAACCCCCAAAGCAAACGATATACTTATCTTCGTAGGAACAGAACCCTTTTGAAGTAATGCATGAAGGTTATGTAATGTTTAAAATGCTAATATGTAAAGAAAGTTTTATTAAATAAGGACCAATAGAATGCTTAAAAATATAGACTTAGTAACTGATTGCGATTATGACAATAAAAAAAGTCGCATTATAAAATCTATACTTATATAAGTATAGATTTGTGTGTTGTATGTGTGTGTGTTGGCGTTCTAATGGCCAGACCGTTTGACCTACAACTACCAAATTTGGTACATGTATGCCTTGGAGATCGGGAATGTGCACCTGGGGTCCCTTTTTTGAATTTTTAATTAGAATTTTAATTAATTAAAAACTAACTTTCCCGACAAAAACTCTTTTCCTTTTCCCCACCGCCAAATAAGTAAGGCTTTCAGGTTTTTTTTCCTACGCTAATGGGGCTAGGGTTAATATTTTTCGGCCGATTATTTCTGACGATTCTGCTTATTTTCTTAATATTTGATGCATTTAAAATTAAATGTTGTTAATTAATCGATCTTTCAGATTCATTCTGAAGTACTTTTGAATTAAAATAAAACAGAATAAAGGGCATTAAAAATTTCTAATCTGCATAGCGTTACCCCAACTGACGTAGAAAAATTTCACGCATTTGCGTTACCATAACAGGCGTTGAAAATTCACCAATGCGCATTGTGTTCTGATTGTTGACAACTATTTTCAACGGATTCGGAGATGATTTAAATTATTTTTAGGTTAGTTGTGTGTTTTTTTTTGTAATTAAATTGTATTCATATTAGTTTATATATAGTTTTAAGTAGATCATTTTTAAGTAGTTTATTTTAACCTGTTTTCGACCCATTATTTTAAACGATTCTGTATATTTTTTTAGTGTTTGATGCATTTAAAATTGAACATTGTTAATTAATCGATCTGCTCATGATGAATCTGAGAAAATTTTGTTGACAAATTCTTGAGATATTACATAAATTAAGATATATATTCTTCAGAGCCCATAAAGTTTAAACGCTCAGTGACTCTGTTTTCAGTAATCATATTATTAAAAAAATGCTTTGTTTCAGTAAAAAATATTATTATATTAATTGCAGGTTACTCCTTTCCACTTTAATTTAAAGCATAAATTCCACGGGAGATAACAGAAAATTAGAGAGATACGTATTACGTTATGACCGAAGGCCTTTATAATTTTATGAGTGAAATATAGGGCTATCAAAATTTGAAGTTTTAAAATATTTTGATAAAGAAGCTATTAAAGCAGGAATTGCATAAAATATTTAATTATTAGAATTTGAACAATTAAGATTGGCGAACCGGCTGGTCGCCAAAGGCGGCTAGTATTTAATAAAAAAAAATGAAAACAATTTGAGTTTCACGGCAACGATAAAATGTTTTGCTGAATATTTTGCTAAAATAAGACCTTAAAACTTGTAGAAATTAAAGATAAAAACTACAAGAAAATAAAATTGATATCGTTAAAAGGGCAGTGCTTTAAATTTAAATTGACTGGATCATTTTTATGCAATACTATTTCCGAGGCTTCTGGTCATTAAAAGGCTTCTGGTCGTTGCTAAATTTTTAAATAACTAGAATTTTAAGTACTTCGTCAAAATTAAAACTCCGTAATGTATATTTCTATCCTCCAAAGTATATATGTGTCAAATGTGACGATGCTCGGTCAAACTGTTTGTCCTATACAAACCACTAACCCACACACATTTTTATTTATTACTAACCGTAGTTCACGATCAATTCAATCTGATATTTTGTGAAACGATGGCTGATTTGTCGAGTGCCAACACACACATAAACACATATTCATCTTTATTATTAGCAAAGATAAAAACGAGCAGAGATTCAGACTTAAGTACATCCTGTGCACATAATAATTTCTTGAATAATTAGTAATTACATTCATCATGTGGCATTTTTACTATGAGTACTTGTTTTCAACCTTTTGACCTACATACAATAAATATTTTACGATAAAAACACTTTTCGCTAAAATATGGCATATCCAGTGCTTTTTAAACTACACTTTTAAGGACCACATTTCTGCTAAAAAGAGCAATTCAAGAGAAAGGCTTGTCTCCAAAAAGTTCTACTATTACCTCAATGAAGTTAGAGGATATAGAACAGCCATCACGAAGTAACAGTAAATCTTTGTTATTGGCCTATTTTTGAAACACGAAACATAAAGCACCTAAGAATGGAACCTCGAACTCTCAGAGGTAAAATTCTGGCACTTTTGAAGCAAGTTTCAAATTTTATTTATACGTGGCTATTTTTGTAAAAGCAGAAGCGACGTAATATATAATTCAGTGCTTTCTCATGCCTTCAAATAGGCTCGGAGTTCTCAATTTTCGAGAGGCTTTAAACGAGTGCCATATTCTTTGTTCTGAGTGCCATTCTCGTGTTATTTCGCTAGATAGAGCCATAGTTTTCAAATATTAAATGGTGCTTCTTTCTGGAAGATTCGTGGGACGTTTGTGCAATATTTGGTGATAAAGTAAATTAGCCTAAAACTGTTTGGACGATTTGCTATCGAATTGTTTTATATAAAGAAATTGAATTCTTTTCATAAATGTCACTTCGTTTCAGTTTAAGAACTTTTTTTGTATTTTAATATTGAATCTATAAGGAAATATAAATGGTTTCATAAATGCAGAATAAGACATGTGAATTAGGTGTTTTATAACAAGTCCTGCTTTGCTATGGAGAAAAGGAAAGATGAGCATTTAGTAGTGACATTTTACTCCACAACTATTAGAATTAACATTTCAGTCAGCATTATGGAATTGTACGATTAGAATACCGTATTTCCACTTGCGATTGCTTTATGGAAAGACAGGAATCGACTACTCCAATTTTATCATGAGTTTCGTCACAGATTTAAAACATACCGAAATAACTTCTTTCCGTCGTGTAGTTCAGTCTCCGACAGTTACATCATCAAGAGTTCTCATTTATGAACTTTTGTTTCATAAATGAAAAAAATAATAATAATGTAACCCAAATAAACAATATATTCCGGAAACGTAGAAGGAATTAGAGTATAGATGTTACGAATCCCACACCGTACTGCTCGAAGGTAATTTGTGGAATTTCAATGTATAAGCGAAAATGGACAAAAGTGATTTTTTTTCTTCCATAATTATCATTACAAGAATATTCATTAGTCAATTAAATTTTATCTTGCCAAAATTAAAGATTTTGTTATTATTTCCAACATATCGTATTAATCTGGTCTATCATGTATTTCACCATGTTGCGAAAACAAATTACTATTATTTCAAACATGTTTAATATGATTATATTTCTACATTTTTGCTTATGTATATAGTTAATATTGAGAATAAAATAATATTTTTGTATAATGCAACTATTATTAATGTTCTGTTATTGTAAGTGATACGAATCACAGATTTCTTTAAAAATATATAAAGAATTAGGTTTGTATTTTAATCGAATACATATATCAACCTTCCATGCAAAATTTATATTCTGGACTTTTTTCCAATATAATGAGATAAATTAGTTAAATATCGATTATACACTGGTGTGCAAAACTTAAGCAACAGGTATGTTTTTTACCATAACTTCACGAGAAATCATCTGAGAGACATGAAATTCAGAAATGAGATACAGCATTTTGTTCTGAAAGAATGACGAAAGCATAGTTGCGCAGAAATGAATACAATGCATACAGTATGGAATCAAACAAAAAAGGCTTTATTGAACTCATAGTATCGTTACACATGATTGACTGTCCAAGAGGAAGAACAGCAAGCAGATGTCCCTTAGTATGGGACATCTGCTTACTGCAATGGTTGCTTCCCTTTACTGCAATGGTTGCTTCGCACCGTCTCCCCATACTCAGCACCAGATTGTCCAACAGTTCTTGAGGTAAGAGTGCCCATTCCTCAATCAGCGTCTGTTTAAGTTGTCGGTAGTTTCCAGGAGGATGTAATCGTGCCGCAAGGCGTCTCCCCAAAGCATCCCACACATGTTCTATCGGATTTAAATCAGGGGAGCACGTCGGCCAATCCATTCGAGTGATATCTTCACTTTCCAGGAGCTCCTCAACAGCACGATTCCTGTGTGGCCGTGCATTGTCATCCATAAAAACGAAGTCTGATCCAATGGCACCTCGGAATAGACGCACATGGGGAAGGATCACCTCCTGACAATAGCGATCTCCAGTTACAGAACCTCTGTCGAAAACGTGGAGCTCAGTCCGCCCGTTCATCATAATGCCTCCCCAGACGACAACTCCAGGACCACCGAAACGGTCTCTTTCTGTGATGTTACTGGGATGAAACCGTGTCCCGACCTCTCTCCAAATCAACTGGCGTTGGGAATCGCTTGTGGCACTAAAACGACTCTCATCTGTAAAGAGGACACGACTCCACTGATGAGATGTCCAGTTTTTGTGCTCCCTGCACCACTCTAAACGGTGCCGCCTGTGGGAAACTGTCAAAGGGATGCAGCGTTCAGGACGGTGGGCGAATATGCCAGCTTTGTGAAGGCGTCTGAACACAGTAAAACGCGACACTTGTCGCCCCGTTGCTGCATACAGTTACTGAGCAATGGCGCTTGCTGACTGGTTTCGGGTTCTTTTCGCCTGCAGGACGATATGTCGGTCATCCACTGCACTTGTTTTCCTGGGGCGGCCACCACCAACCTTTCTCACAGCTGTACCTGTGGTTTGTTAGGCTTTCCAAGCCCGCGAAACGACACTTTTGTTGATTCCGAACTCTTCAGCTACACTGGTCACACTACGTCCCTCCTCCAGCTTTCCGATCATTCTTCCACGTGTGAAATCGTCCAGGTGATTTCTGCTAGTCATATTTCACGAATTAACTCACGTGCACTTGCAGCGAATGTCTTTAATTGCGTCTCCGTCCTTCCTTTTATTGTAGTGTTGAGCTGGCGCGCCTTCCGCACGTGTTTTGCGTACGCTCACGTCGCCTGTGACGTTTTGTCCCTGATATTTGCATACACATGACCTTTCTCTTGAATTACGTGTTCATTGTACTGATCGCAAGAACTCCTTTTCTTCAATTTCATGGCTATCTGCTTAAAATTTGCATTGTTGCTTAAGTTTTGCACACCAGTGTAGAATTTTAATTCTTTGACATATTTTATGTCGGTCTCATAGAAACATTTTTTTTTTTTTTTGTAATATTAAAATGTCAGAATGTCTCGGATCCATAAAAATAGTCATAAATTTTCCCTTTTTGCCTTGGATTGAAAAATGTTTGTTTGTTTCGATTTAATTTTAAATATCTTGAATTGCTTCGAATTTTATTGATTAAATGGTATTGAAATGATTTTATATTAAATTTTCTCAAAATTATATGAAAAATTTAATTTTGAATAGAACTAAAGTGATGTTTACCATACAAACTTTAATTTTACAGCAAATATGACAGTACATTTTGAATAGTTTAGATTTTCTACTTTGTCTCATAAATATTTTAATGTAATTACTAATATGTTTATGAGACATTAATTAAAATGTTCCTTTTTTTACTTATTAGCATACAGCACCTCTTTTAAAAGAAAATGTTAGAAAGGCTTAGTTTGAAAAATAAAGTTATCTTTTGTGTAATTACCCTTCCCATATTTTAATTGAATAGAATAATAAGGCTACCTTAATGTTATCCTAGGTAATGAATCTTCCTGGAGAAAAAGTAGTAAAGAATGCTTTACATACATACATAAAAACTACATAACATTTGTCTTACTTCATGGTTCCTTGTAGTTGTTGCTTTTAATTAATAAAATTTAACTTCGAGTTCTTAAATACTTAGTGTTTAATTCTCTTTTTTTTTTTTTTCGAATTTTGTCCATTTCCTCACTCTCTAACTAGCATGCAGAATATCCCAGATTTATTTCAAAAAATCTTATCACTTGAGCAGAATGTAGATGACAGATGCGGTGCAAAAAGTATTAAAGAAGAAATTAACACAGACTTAATTATGTTAACGCTGATGAAAAATAGTCTGGCTGCATTAGTCCCGAAATCTAAATGTGAATTTTTAACAACTAAATTACGAATTTCCTAATTCAATGCTGCGTGCAACAGCAAAAATGAATGTACTAACTGATTTGCTGGGATTTTCGAATTACAGGATTTCGCTCATACTGTCATAGGTATTCCGAGTATTTTTCATAATCTAATTTATTTTAATCGTTTATTAATATAGTCCCTGGTCGCTTTATGATTAGGTTTTGTGACCAATGAGTTCTTTGTTCCATCAACTATTCAAATGCATGAGAACCAAGTGTAAATTATATCCGACCTCAAACATCCTCCTGGTAGTGTGGAGGATATCAGCTCTAGTGTTTTCCTTTTCTTCTGAACTTGGTTCAAAACTATCACATCCATTCCAAAATAAACATTGTGTTACATAACTAAAACAAACTAAACTATTTTCAAATATCCAAATTTCGTAAGAGGTAATCGTTTGCATGCAAAAGATACAACATTATTACACTCTTAATACTAAAAACATGTGCAAAATTTAAAACCATTTTTACGTCATAAGATTTTTTAAAAATATGTGCAAATTTTAAAAGTTTTAAAATTGAAGATTTAACACTACAATGTCATGATGCAAATTTTTATTTTTATTGCTCAAATTCCTTATTTTTACATCAATTTAAACAATTAGCTTTTAGGTGATTATTAGTAAATTTTATTTCTGATCAACTTTTTTCTTTAATGTAAATAATTTTTAAAAAATATTTTAAATACATTCTACTTGTATATTCATACTTATAAAATTGTACATTTGTATTTATAAAAATAAGTGTTTCAATGTCTATCTGTCTATCTAGTATCTGCAGTGTCCACACAAATTTATTGTACTTATAACCATGAAGTATGCAATACAGGTAATCATAATGATGACTGTATATACCCTAGATTCAAGAATTTGAAAATTTAATGCAGAAATTTTTTATTTAATATTTTGTGTTTCTGTGAATGATTTTTTACTCGTATTTCTGTATAGTATGACTTCTTATAAAAAACAAAATTTCACCCTGACAAAAAGAGCAAACAATTGCCATTTTTAAGAAATTTGTTTTAAATCATCGGCACAATTTACGAAATCTTCTAAAATTTTAAAAATTAATACATTTTTCCTTAAAAAAATTAAACTTTAATTTCTGCATGATACATTCTATTTCTATTAACTTTTTGAAATTAATTAAATAATTATTTGAACATTCCTCCCTAATTTATTGGATTGGTCAGGCGTTTCTTTAACGTGCTATATTTTACTAAAAATTAAAAATATAATATAAATTTATGAATTAAAATATTCCTTTAGTTTATAAAAATGCGTGAAGATAACCATACTCATATTATGCCTACCACTTTGAGAAAGGATAGAAAGCAGCGCAGTCATTTCGCGATCTCAACAAGCTAACAGTGAAGGAACAATCAGCGCAAGTCCATGCCGGGAATGGTTTGTCCGTTTCAAATTTGGAGGCAGTAGCTTGGAAAAAAGACAGGGAGAGATCGAAAAACGGATTTCGACGGCCAGGCACTTTTGGCAGTTATTGAAAGAGACGAAAGTTTGACAACTCGAATGCTGGCCGACAACTTCAATGTGGACCATTCAACCATCGTTCAGTTATTGAAGTATATGGTGTCTACGCTCCAGATTAATCGTTCAAAAATTTTACTGTTCAATTTTTATATTTCCTTTTTCATAATAAATAGTGTTCAAGAACGCCTGATAATATCATTTAAAATGCCTAATAATTATGCACCAACCCATTAGAAAAAGAAATATCAAATTAGCTTCATTGGTTTTTAAATAATTATTTTCCTGATGAGTTCAAAGATCCAGCTAGTGAAGAACAAAAACTTTCCTCTGATGAAGTTTTGTTTTTTCATTGATTAGACAAGTTCCCAAATTAAGAAACAATGAAACGTGAGAATTTTTATATAAAAAACATTTATTTAGGCACAAAATTTTACTGAATCTGTTAATCGCCATTTGGAAACTGTTCGCAGGTTTGAATTGTATACGTATTTGAACTTGCAGAAAGTCTGGGACAATGATTCTTTTTTTTTTGAGACAGACATTTGAGAAAAATGAATTTAATGAAAGCACTTGATTAACTTAATTGAACACATAAATTGAACTTAATACAGGGATGCATTAATATGTTATTTGAAAAAATTAGATCTAACAAAAGAACTGTACAAAGTAACCCATTTAATTGTAATCAAGTTACAACCTAACATTACAGAATAAAAAAAAATTGTTTCTGCGAATGCCGAAATATATTTTACATCACTCAAATCCCTTGTGAAAAAATATTAATAACCTATCCGGAGGTCATAAGCATTGATTTGAAACAATGAATTTCTTGATCGATACAATGGCTGTTGGGAACTCAGACCATGTTACTTCATTTAGAAAAATCAAAATGAAGAAGATTGGGTTTTTTTTCCCCCTTTTCTTTTTTGATTTCTCCAGAAAATGGTGAGTAATGAGGAACAAGCCATCCTAATGACGCTTTTAGAAGTTCTGGGCTTTCATATGAAATAAGATTTTTGCAACGAATCCAGTGATGGGTGCAGGCGGATTCTTTCTTGGTTTCACTAGAACACACATATTTTTTATTTGGTTTTGTTACCTATATTTTAAGTTTTTTGGTTTCGAGTTCATCTAATATTTATTATGTTATAACAACTTATTAGCAGAGTATAAGCTTGCATTTATATAAAAACAAATGAATTTTATCACAATGCCTTTCAAACTTTTAGTTATTGCATTTATGCACTACAATGATATTAGATATATTTTTGTGGTTGCGTTATAGTAAAGGATAGATTTTTAAAAATAACTGTATGAAAACAGACAAATCAAACCTAATATATTATCATGCTACATTGTTTTCAAAAAGAGATTCGAAATTCTAAATTCATTTTTTTCCACTTCAAGATTTCTTTATCCGTGCAAAGAATTGCTTTGAATGCAATTACTATCTCCCATAAGTAGGCAAAATGGAAGGACTTTCGATCTTTGCTGATAAAAATGTATCGATCAATCTGTCATCTACAGAACGGCAGAAAAAAAACAAAACCGATGCAATGGAGTGGAAAAGCTTTCAACTTCAAGCTCACAATGCGAGGAAAAATTATCAGCAATATTTCAATGGAATTTCACTCCCAATAATAAATCAAGCTTATCATTTTTGTAAAGAAGAAATGAAAAATTTATCCGACTGTAGAAATTTTTTTTATCTCCAAATTTTCGACAACTGTTGAAAAGATTCCACAAATACTCCGTTTATTTTATCTTTCAAGAATGGAGAACATATAAATTTATTTTTTCTTTGCTTTTCCTTGAAAAAATTAATCAAAAAGATATCTTTTTTTTTTCAACTGATGATGTTCTGCTCTTAAGTTTTAAGAAAATTTTATGTAATTAAGTAAAGATACTTTTCCTATATTTAAATGAAATCTCTACAGAAAAATATTTCATTTCTGTTTACCTTTTCTTATGAACTTTGACTTTATCTTTGTTGACTTCAATAACAATTCATATTCTTTAAAATTCGATGCAGTAAAAGAAAAAAAAATGAATCTTTATTCTTTGAAGTTTCTTGTATATTCTAAAAAAAGATGTCATGGATAACCTAATTCTCAGAAACATATGGATGTGACGTTTGAATTACGTATTATTAGCAAGTCCATTCTGAACTCCTTTCTAGACCAGCGCGCGGAGAACGAAGCGATGTGTCAGAATCAAACGCTCCAAAATGAAGCATTGCCACGGGCTCACACATTTTTCGCAATTAAGCCTAATTTTACAAAAATAAAAAAAAAACATCTAAAATCGGCATTTCAATATAATGACTTCAATTTTGCAAGTTTTGCATATAATATACTATTTAATGTAAATACTATTTAAAACGCATTAATATAAAAATATAGCATTAATAGAAATAAATTAAAGAAATAAAATACTCAAATTTAATTTATGAGTATGAAAACAAATACTATGCTCATAAAAAAAGTCATAAATACTATCTACATTAAATTTTAAAAAAGGGAAATTGAGCAGTAATAATCTGTAGATAATGAAATTCCAGTTTTAAAATTTTCAGTCTGACCAATTCTCACGGGAAACTTCATCTTCGGTTGTGTTTCATTTCAGAAGACCAACTATCTGCAAGTTCAGAGCAAATATCTACTGGTATATTATAAAAATAATCCTCTGTGTTAGAGAAAAATTAACCTTACGATTCGCTGCTATTATCCTCTCATTTCATCCCTCTCATTTCACTAATCTCAGAAAGTATTAATCATGATAACAAGATAGAGTTCAATATAATCCTAACACATATATCAAGACTTCTATGGAAAAACGGGAGATATATTTCGCCCACTCCTGCAATAGTCTGCTAAAGGCATTTCCTCTTATTTTTAATTACAAAAAAAACCCAAAGTAATAAACAAGTACGCTGGAATTCCTTTAAATCAGACATGCACTTTTAAAAAGCCTTTGGTTTATATCAACAAATCCACCCAGAAGCGCGGGCCATATGATTCGGCCATTGATATGATTCGTAAACGCCATCGCAATTTTACGACATATAGTAACATTTAAACATTTAAATGGATAATTCCAATTTCAAGTCGCGTATATGAGAGCTTCGAGTAGATGCAAAAGTGGGCCGATAAGAATGAATGAGCTCGTTTCATGCACAAGACGTTGGTCCTGAAGAGATTTTAAATTCGAAGGCGGGTATGAATCCAGATCTATCTCCATGTCTCTTCTCCATAACACGGGCATGGATACATATCAGTGGAGAAAAACAGACAGGAAATACGACGATTCAGAGCAATCGTATTTATTACAGCTTTATTATTTTCTTCTTGGTCTACTCTCCATATCAGACTTCCTCTTCTGACTCATCTCGTACGGCGACTGATAACTCATCAGAGCTTATTTACACAAGACATGTTATTATATAGGTTTCTTTTTAAGTATATAAATATTGTTGACCGATATCAATAAAATACTACTAAAATCATCCGAAAGGATTATTTCCAGAAACGGTTTGACAAAATTATTTGTTCGTCCCATTTCGTTTTGTTCTCTTGCTTTCATTATCTTTTTTAGCAATTACTCTGGAAAGTATACGAAGAAACTGGCTTTTATGTTATCTTAAAATTCAAACATTCTACTTCTTCAACGATGACAATTCAGTTGACTCTCTGTTTTCCTTCTCTAATTCTCAAAATATTTGAAAATTAATGTTTAATTTCTCGTATGTTAATTACAAAAAGAGAAAATATTGTTATCATTCAATATTGTCATACTTGATCTTTTCATGTATTTTTACATTTTAGACAGGTCGAATGCGAAAAAAACATTTCTGGAATCATGCTATTCTCCAAAACAAAAATAAAATAGACTGTCTGATTGAAATACAGTATATGGTTATATATTAAAATTGTTGATCTGTAGCCCAAAAATGTGCCCAATTCTGTATAAATCAATAGCAAATCAGTCATTCCGTGTATGTATATGGCCCCGATTACTCAAAAACTCAATAAGCTGGACAAATGAAATTATGAAATCGAATGAACTTTAAATCTGCATGATGTTTTAGATAAAATCCATGAATGAGCAGAATATTTGTTCGATTATATGAATGCGCTTAAATGCTTAATAATACTACCTAGTTTAAAAATAAATTCTTACTCCAGAATTAGAAATATGTGTCAAAGTTTGAACCATTGATCTCTTTGATCTTCAATTTCAGTGATTTGAGCACAACAATTTAAAATTATAACATTAAAATAATAATGAGAGTAAAACATTCTTACGTTAAATGCTCCCTATATATAATTACTCCTTATGCTTTGCGGGGGACAGTAATATATATTATATATATATATATGTTATAGAGAAAATCCGAAATCAGTCAAAACGGTAATTAACTAGGGAAAACCCGAATCCACTAGAGAAAACGCGTTTTAACTGGCAGCTCTAGGTAGAATCCGAATTCCTTAGGGAAAACGCGTTCTAACTGACAACGCTAGGGAGAACCCGTTTTAATAGTCTTTTGAATAATTTGTTAGACAATATAATTCAATCCAAAATTATTGTATTAATCTATACTTACTAATAGAGAGTTTAAGGAAAGAACTTATCACTGAAGTAAAAATACTTCATTTGAATATTGTTTAATTAGTACAGTTATTACAAATTACTTATTTCGACATGGCAAAAGGGAAATTGCGAATAGAACCCTTTTTCATACAGAAACAATCTTTGAATCTCTTTGAAGAACAATCTTTTTTTACAAGAACTGCGGGCGAACCCTTGTCCAATTCCTATAGTTCCTTTTCTTGCTGCTGTTCTCAGCGAAATGTCCTGATTCGGCACTCGTTCTTGAGTCAAGAAAATTTGCAGAGATACATCGAAATGAGATCTCAAAATCAGTGAAAATATTACATTTTTGTATCAAACATGTACTCTGGTTAGCTGTAGTCTACTGCATAAATACTTATAAAGTTAATATAAATAATAACCATATATTTATTGAATAAATACTGAACTAATTAAGTTTAAATATCATTTCTTACTTCAATTACAGTGTGTTTAGAACTTTATGTTTCGTGCCAATTTTGTACAGTCCGTCTTAATTTTTTTCAATCACTACACCTATGAGATTTTGAAAAATAAGCTTTTGCTCTAACTTCTAGAATGGGAATTGCGACATAACCTCAAATGTAAAACTTAGGATGTGTTGCATCTAAGATCTTTTCATTCGTTTGGCTTGGTTTGTTAAAGTTTCTTTGGTTTCCTCTCTAATTCGAAAAATGTTGGTCGACTTACTTGCACGAATATGCTCCCCTAATTGTGCTTATTCAGTTTCTTGCTTATCTAAATTCATGTCCTCGAAATTGTTTTGAAGTTCATTTTCGTCTTCGATATTTTTATAATATCTGTTGGAAAAGTTGTGGTTGTCATTTCAACTCTTGGTTCAATCCCAAACATAAATATGCATGGTAATTGTTTAATTCTTGAATGCAGAGGTCAGTTTTTTTATGAATTGGACAATACGAAAACTATTGCACCATTTTGTAGTTTGCTTATCCTTCGTCCATGAAGCCAATATATTTTCTATGCCTTAGTTGGCCCTCTCACCTGGGCTTTGTGACTGGCTGTATCAACGTTTTCCATGAACAATCTTAGTTCTGGCCAATACATACATAATTGCTCTATAATGGAATTTACAAACTCTTCCATTATCATATTGCAGGATACAGTGGGCCCTTAATATCAAAAAGATATCAAGTACATGGAAAGCAACCTCTTCCCTTTTCTTTGCTCTGAAGTGGTGGTAGTAACACAAATTTTGTTAAATGTTCATGGCAAATAAACATATATTTATTAACTGCCATTATCATTACTGATTGCATATCAATCAAATCGGCTTGTCTATTAATTTCTGAGTCGATAATAGGTTTAGAAACCAAACCTTTCCTTTTTTTTCTGTTGAGATGTTTCATACATCGATAAAAAAAATTGTATCATCTCAGTAGTTATATTAGCCAATTTTCTTGAATTTCAATTTTAAGTCTTTTTCTAACCCCTTGTACTATGACCACATATACGAATTTGATAGCATCAAAAATTTCTTCAACTGGTAATTAATATTTTATAGGCCCATTTGAAGAAACCAATTTTCTTACTCCACTAATTTCAAGAATGTCAATTCTTTTTGATCTGCAGTACTGAACAGAAGTCTTACTAATGACAGATTTTGCTTCTTGAACCTCAGATGAGAGAGCGTTGTATTCATCATGTGTCACAGCTTTAAAGTTATTCTGATTTTTTGAAGTAAAAAATTGTATTGGTTCAGTAAATGTATTTTATTTATTTTTTAGAAATATGTTTTATATTCAATGTTAATGCTTTTTGAAGCAAAAAGCATTAACATTTTCTTCACTCATCGTAAATAAATCAAAAGCACAAACACGTTCAGGTATAAATAAAGCTGGATGACAGCACTTGCTTTGAAAATTTCACAAGCAAGAAATCTAGATTCATATGGTTTTAACTGGTCAACACCTGAACTAACTAGAGAAAACGGGTTTTCCCTAGCGTATTCGCGTTTTGACTGATTTTGGGTTTTTACTGTGACATATTAATATATATATATATAATATCTTATATTTAATTTTCTTTCTTATAAGAACTCTTATTTAAGAAATGAATGTTTTGAATGCAATTACAGTGTCTCTTAAATAAGAAAATGAAAGTCTCTAGAAATTAATGTATAAATTCTAGATCTCTACGGAAACAAAAAAAAAATTATCTAGTGAACAGGATAAAACAAAATCCATTCACTGCAGCGGAAAAACTTTCAGCTCCTGACTTACAATGCAAGGATAAATTATCTGTAGTTTTTCTGTGAAATTTCACTTCATATAATAAATCAGGTTTATCATTTCAACATAGACGAGATGAAAATTGAACTTATTGTAAAAAAGTTTATATCTCGAAATTTCACACAAGTATTGGAAAGATTCCGAAATATTATGTTTAGTTTTTTTGTCAAACAATTCAGTGTTCTAGAAAAGGATGAAATTCACTTTTCTTTTGTTCCTTTATTTATTTTTATAATTCGATCGTAAAAAAGACAATAAATACTTACAGATAAATAAAATAATAGTTTTCAGTGACTGATTTGGGACACTAAATTTAAGAAAAGTTTATCTAAATGTCTTCAAAAAACATTTTACATAATTTTACTTTTATTGGAAAATGCCCTTGTTGCATTCAATAAAAGAGATATATCAATCAGAACAAAACCAACGTGGGGTGTGAAATGAAAGGAAATGATTTTCTCTGAGATTTGAATAAGCAGTCAAATTTAATTTTTTAACAATTAAGTGATTAACTACATATTTACCACTTTTAAAGTTTTGTATTTGTGTTAAGTGAATGTCTAATATTAATGCAGTAAATTTATTTTTTAAAAAACTAGTTAAGATCATAGTTTATTAAAAACTAAATTTGCAATATTTATAAATTTGTACCAATAAAATTAAATACTGAAAAACATTTTTCTCGATAAAATAAATTGTTCCTATGCCACAAAATATTTTTAAAGGATTTTTAACCTACGTGTACCACAGCAATCAGCAAAATTATTTGTATTATTTTCTATTTGAACTTTGACATATTCTTGTATATCGCTCTCGAAATTCGCATGATATAATATAAAGAAGGTAATGACAAATATTTAAACAGATATCTAGGATTATTGGATTAAGGGGAACAGACGAGCATGCAAGTCAATTAAAATAATGTTATCAGCCTATTTGCAAAATAAATTTATGCAAAATACAAATTCTTAAATTTCTTAATTTTTATTCTTAACTCTTAAATTTCAAGGTAACCATAACTTATTATGAAATATAAATGATCAGGTTGCTATTGGTTTCATTACATTCACTTATTCATTATATTATTTATTTAACCCTTTCGCGCCTAACATATGTCCGGGACATATATAACATATGTAACATAACGGGACACATATGTCCCAAGCAAATTTCAAAAAAGTCTTTTGGGATAGAAACACTTCTCAGTCTAATGGGAGACTTTCCCACCAGTCCTGCCAATATTTTTGAAGTTAGTTTCATTCACAGAACATAGATGATGGCACTACCGTACATAAAGAAATTCCCGCGTTTTTGAAGTGTTGTAGCAGCTCATTCCATACTGTACGAACGTAAATAGTTTAGTTTTGGAAAATACCGCCTATTTTCGATTAAATTTTGATTGATCCATAAATCTAAGGCCAGATAAGTTACTCACAAAGCGGATTACCTCTAATAAACTGGTAAGTGGCAAAGTTTTACTTCCGTTTTTATTATCGGGACATATGTGTCCCTCTCGTCTTGGATTGTGGGAACACATTGTCCCAATAGTCCTATGTGATCATTTTTCGCCTATTCATGAGCGCAGTGGTTAACTCATGTTCAGCGCACTGCGAACAAAAACATCGAAAAACCCCACTTCTTGACATCATTGTACCTCTTGCAGAAGCCTTGATGGCATCCGGAAAGCTCAATGCACAGTATCAACGCCGTAGAGGAACTGGACGCCCATGCAAAACGTCACGAAGCTTACTCCATGTTGGTGACCATCTGCCAGTAACAACAAAAACACGACGGCGGTGCCGTAAATGTGCACAACAAAAGAAGGAATCGCGCACTAAAATAATGTGCACGATGTGTAATGTCCCATTGTGCATTGATTGTTTCAAACCATAACATTCTTAATAAAACTTTTATGACTAGAAAATCATTAGTTTTCTTTACAAAATTACTCATTGAGGACTACTGGGACACATATGTCCCAATGGTCAGGACTGATGGGACATATATGTCCCGGGCCTAAATCAGTGTTTAAAAAATTCCTAAAAATATAACATCTTAGTTTTAGCATTCTAGAGTGCCCTACTCATAGTTTATGCTACCAAAATTGTTCTGATGTAAAAAAAAAAAAAAAAAAAAAAAACCTCGTCGCGAAAGGGTTAAGGGAATATTTAGTTTTTATAATATTATATGCAAACATTAAGCCTATATATTCATGAGTCCGGATGAGAAAATAATTGAAACGAAATGAAATAAGTTTTAAATTACTAAGTAAAATTTAAATAAAAGAAAAATTAAAATGAAATCCAAGATCGCAAATTTCAAGTTATCATGTGAGAACATTATTATTTCTAAGTCATTATTTTTTTAATTAATTTAAGTCATTAACCACTTTAAACCGGTTTGAAAAAATCACGAGACTTCTCTATCGGTCTCTAACCCTATATTATATATATATAATAATTTTTTAAACTTTCATTTTCAATTTTTCTAGCTGGCAAACAGAGTTTCGGAGCTCGACCTATTTTGAGATGAAATAACAGCTACGATGTCATAGTTCTACGTCAACCTTTTAGAAACGCACCTGCTGTCAAAGAAGCATACATAATAATAATGCAATACTGGTAAAAGCCGGTAAAAAAAATATATGCGATTAAAAGATGATGATGGAAATTGCCATTTATGTTTTATTCATTGCCTACGCGATTTCGAACTTCAATATTCATTGTCTACGTGATTTCGAGCTTCAAAGCCCTCTAACCAAAACATCATGTTCTCACATGATAAAAATTAATCAGAAAAGCGAAATTGAATTGACCATTTTATAAAAGGAGGATCCTCTGCCTATTTCCTCAAAACGTCTAAATTTTGTAATATATGTAAGTGCAAATAGTGACAGAATTAGGCATTTTGTGGCCTTAATTAGTGTACAAGATGAGGCCCTCTTTTAATGAAATGGTCTACTTCGTTTTGTATTCCAACATATTTTTAACTTTTCAGTATGGTAAGAATTTTTTTATATTAAATTTTTTAATCTTAATAAAGTTGTGAAATTATTATTTGTTTATTTATTGTGACTCATGATGGCGAAGCAACCATATTTACTTAAAATATTATTTCAGATGATAATCGTTGTAAAAGGTATTGTAATAATAATAATTAAGTGAAAACCTAGAAATTGTATCCTAATTGTATATTTGACATTGCTAATATTATCCTAATATTTATAAAAATGTCTATATATTTATTTTTATTCAGTTATTTTTGGTTGATCATACATCGTTGGACTATTATTGCCTTTTTAATTGACCTGCCTGCTCCCGCTCCTCATCCCTGGGACCCTAGTCATGTGTCTAGTCGGAAATCAGTCACTAGGTGTTATCAATACTTGGCTCTTTTTTCTATATCTTCAGAGGGGCCGCGGTGACCTGGTGGTAAGGTCTCGGCTTCGAAACCGGAGGGTTTCAGGTTCGAGACCCGATTCCACAGATGAACCGTCGTGTAAGAGTGTCTGTTGCACGTTAAATCCGTCCCGACCAAACGTCCTCCCGCTGGTGTGGTGTGGAGAGGGGAGAGGGGGGAGCCAGCTCAGATATCGTCCTTGTCATCTGACCGCGGTTCAAAATTACGAGGTCCGTCCCAAAATAGCCCTAGTGTTGCTTCATACGGGACGTTAATATAAATAAACAAAACTATATATTCAGAAGAATTATTCTGAAGATGTAGCCTGGTTGACAAGAAATTTCCCTTAAAAAATTTCTTCCTCCCCAGGATACAGATGAGTCTTTTTTATTTTTGAAGTTCATAGCAAATAAACTGCTTTCCAATAGAATTTCATTAATACCTGCTGGGTCGCTCCTATTTGCAGACTACTTTCATTTTTGTGCCTCGTACTAATTGGACAAGCCCTAAGTTAGAATTTAAAAAATCCAATATTTATGCATGATTTCTGGCGATAAAGAGTTTCAAGTAATTTTGTATATTTTAAAAAGGTTTTCTACCTCATTTTTTCAAGTATTAACAAACAGAAATTATTTTAATTAAAAATCTGAAAACGAAAAAAAAAATTGTTAAAACATGGAACCCTGAAAGAAATACTTTAATTATCTCGAATTTTAAATATATTTTAATATACTTTTAATTTTTAATGAATATTTAGAAATTTTTATCTTATCATTGATCATCATTCTTATGATGATCATTGTCTCTTGTTTTTATATTATCATTGTTTTTAATTAGAGTAGAACTTCTTTTATTACCACCTCTATCAATCAAAGTCTCTGCTGTTTGGTACGGTAATAAAATTTCGCGCTGTGAATTTCATTTTTAAATAAACTCAACAAAGTTTACAAGAAAAAAAGAATGTCAAAGTTGATATTAGAGCTAATTTTTAAAATGTAAAAGTTTTTTTAAACAGGAATCATTTAAAAAGCTATTTAGAGAGGATAATAGAAATGTGAACAAATTTCATGTACTTTTATACATAAATAAGTCGAAAGACTCGCGCCTTTGAACAGAAGAAAATAATCTCCTTGAAACACAACGAATCATCAAAGAAACATCCGAAAGTTGAAAAAATCCATAACATTCGCAAATCTTGTTTTAAGAAATCTGATTATTTATCAAAAAAGTTTAATGAAATGTTAATACGTGATTTTACATCAAGACTTCTTTTTTTATTATTACAAATAAAGAATTTTGGAAAATATTGTCAATTAAAAAGAAATCATCATTTAAAAATGAGTCTGTTTTAGTTAATTATCCGAGATGATCACAATTCCAATCAGATCAGATAACTGAGGTTCTACTATATCAGATGGTAAATACGTGTTAGAAAAACATGGCAAACTTGCATAGGCAAGTATAAATGCTTAATTCCCTGACTTTCACTAATATCGATGCCGCATGTCGTGTTCTGTGTATTATAATAGAATGTAGGAAACAGTACATGCATTTTGAATTCTTTTCTGCGCATTAATTGGTTGGAAAATTTGACATAAATTCATAGTTTTGAACTAAAAGATCTCATACAAAATTTTGTTTATCTAATTCTTTACATTTTTTTATTTAATGTGTTCACATATATGCAAATATCATAATCAATAATCAATAAATAATCACTCTTTTGAAAATTTGACATAAAATTTAACATGAGTCTATAATGTTAATGATTAATTTGTATAATAAACTCCATTTTATGGGTCTTTGCATTTTTCAATTATCGTACTCTTTGGTAAATGGATCGACAAGCTTCCTGACTACACATTTCATTCAAATTTTGGAGTTCAGACTACATATTAAATTTTATTATTTTAACTCAATACTTTTTGGAATTATCGTATTCACAAACATAGCTAAGGGCTTTTCATAGCTCAAAAACCGTCTACAAATTGGCATCTCGTCAATTTTGAATTTTTAATCGTTACAATACTTTATCTTTGTATATTTCGTATAAAGGAAATTTACCAAAAGAGCAAAAGATTTTTTTTTAAATTTTTCCGTAATATTAGAGATGCGCTGCTATTAATTTCTTTCTTTTTTAATGGGAAATGATACAAATTCGATGTGTTATAATGTCAATGTTTTACAGATATGAAAACTGCGCTATAAAAATTATTGGATAGTTGAAATATGTCAATGCATTTCACAGATAATGAGTCTTCAGTATTATAAAAATGATTATTTTACTTGTCCTGCTTTAAAGCATTAAAAAAAGTATCTTTAACCATCAAGATATAGCAAAAAAAAATAGCAGTTTGATGCCTTCGAGGTATAAAATTGAAGGATAAAAGCGAAGTATTTTAGTCAGCTGTCAAAATTTTCCCATAAATATCAAATATATTCCTGCGATATTTTTGAGCCTATTTATCGAAGTAAAGTAGTTCAATTTTGAAAATTTTGGGCTTGAACTATGGAATATTTTTGACGCTTCAGGCAAAAGAATTGCAAATAATCACGAAATGGCATCTTACTAAAAGATATCTATTTTTTAAAGATCTCAAACTATATTTAAAAACAGTTTAAACGCACTTTTCGAGAGAGGAAAATCCTTTTATAGATTTAATGAACTAAACTGTATAACTTAGAAATAATAAAATGCTTTCATGTTTATATAAAGATACGAAATATTTGGAATAGAATAAATTCGAATTAATCTCATATATTCAGGATTTTAGATTATAATTAAATAAATGTAGCTGCTTGACATAGATACAAGGGGTGTTCAAATGAAAATGTACGAAACGATACTATGAGTATAAATGAATACTTTATTTAAAGTATACACCACAGGCCTGAGCACAACGATCCCAAAGAAATCCTTGTCCCCAGAATTCTTGTGACCGTGGCTACACCCAGTCCCTCACAGCGTCCTTCAGTTCGAAGTTCGAGATGAAACGCTTCCCTTTCAGATGTTTTTTCAGCTGAGAAAACGCATGAAAATCGCAGGGCGACATGTCCGGTCTGTAGGGCATATAGTCAAGCTGCTTCCACTTCAACTTGGCCAGTTCCGCGTGTGTGACTCTGGAGACGTGTGGACGCGCGTTATCATGGAGCAGAACCACACCCTTCGTGAGTATCTTCGGTCTTTTGTTCTTGATGTACCTGCGTAATCTTCGGAGTGTCTCACAATGCACATCGGAGTTAATGTTTCTTCAGTGCTATCTTCACATGCAATGCCACGTCAATTGGACGGCCTTCTTTATAAGAGCCTCTGTTTTCTCCTGCGCATGCAGGCACCCGCGCATGCTCCAATCTGCACCGGAGATTCCATTCACATCCCTAGATGTCTCGCTACGATCTCCACAGCGGCATAGGCAAATATGTTAACGGTTACATTGTTAGGACGTTCCGTACCTTTTCATTTGAACGCTACTTGTAATTTCCAAATCTTTAAAAAACTGTTCAATTGAAAATATTCTTAAACTGGAATGCAGCATTATATTTTATGTTGTTTAATGCTATAAACTCAGAAAAAAAGTGAACTTACCTAAATTTTTATTTAATTCTCCGTCTTATTAGCCATATTTTGAAAAATATTCTTGGTACACAATAAAGGACAATGTGTTTAAAATGCGAATGTCGGATTAAATTGGTTCAGTAATAAAAATTTCGGTATCACCGTTCGGTCGATAAATTTTTTAAAGTCTAGAAAAGTCACCTCTAGAAAAGACATACCATTTGCGATGCCATACAATGAATGTGAAATACATGAGATCTTAAGTTTTAGGGTCCTTATTCTTCGGAAATAATGTCATCAAAATAAAAGTCAGTAGTAGAAAGAAAGTCAAATTTTTTTCATGCTTTAATTATTTATCTTCATTCCGTAAAATTCTATTATTCTTTAATCGAAGAAGTTAATTAGAGCATTTGTGAGCATAACAGGACGATTCGTAACTTATTGCTAAATATCAATATTAACGTCATCAAGATGAAACTTAAATGATAAATTGCTTTCAAGATTCTTTTTTATTTATTCGTTGTTTTGAAGCAATTCTAGGAATAGATTGGGATTTTGGAGCTTAACTCTTAATTTCAAACCGCGGTCAGATGACGAGGATGACAAATGAAGAGGCACGCCCCTTTCTAGGCTGGAAGTCAAAATTTATTTTAGACAAAATTACAAATTTTAATGTTTTCAAAATTATCAATTAACCCATTCATTTTGAGATTATCGAATGTCATCACCGGCTAGAGAATTTGAGGAGTAAGGATTATTTAATAATGAATTCTAAAATTTATTAGTCACTAAAAAATACAAAATAGGAAGCACAAAACTTTTTTCAAATCTTATTTTCAGTAATGTTTCAAAAAGTGGAAACTATTTCAATCAAAATCTGTAGAACAGAGCAAAATCGTAAAAACATGGATTAATAAAAAAACTATATTGGAAAGAAAGCAAGCCGGGGTGAATATCACGGGGGATTTTTTTTAATATTAATTAAAAATTAAACACATTATAAAAATGATTAAAATTCCAAATTCGTAAGAATATTTCTATCCGCTCTCACGATTTTACGATTTTTCTTTGTCATTTATGATAAGAAAAGGAATATTTTTCCACTGTTAATGGCATTAATAAATGCTCTTTTTAGCTTTTCCAATGTTTTTATTTCCTTGTACATGGAATATACAAAACAAAAGTATTGTAATCGCTAGATTCCTAACTCGCCATTTAAACGAATCTCCAAGCTTCGGATCTCTCTTGCGCCCGAAAAACATATTTTGAGAATTGTGACTGTCTTTGAATACGACGAAACAAAAATCATTTCAGCTTGAAGAATGAAATTTGGTATATGGATATAAGATCAAATTATAGATTTTTACTATATTTTGAATGAAACCCATTCATTGGAATTGGTCTGTTTAGGTGGCTGTTCTAATATAAGTGACTTCGGTAATTATACCTATAATATTGTATAGTTATAACTTTATATAACTGTACCTTATTTACCTAGCAAAGAGCAAGATAAATAAAATTTGGCACACAATTTAGAATCTAAACTATAAATTCTTTTCAATTTTTGAACCAAATCTGACCAAAGTTTGACCATCTAATAGTCTGCACTCCCGGGTAGATTTAAACACAATAATTCAAAATCTTAACGACTTGGATTGATGAATTTTAATTCACAATTTTAGCATCTCATCAGTAAATTTTTATTATATTGCCAACCAAATGTGTCGCAGGATTAATCAATTGCCAACCTGTGCGTTATTATGCACGAAAATCAAAAATGCAATGACTAAGATAAATAAAATTTGGTTTGTACTTTGGTACAAAAATTATAATTATGTGCTAAATTTTAACTTCATTCGGTCTAAAAGAAACTCTAAAAAATACATTCTTTTTTTCTTCAGAATACTATGAAGCACAGAACGCTCGTTTGCAATTCTCTGAAAACAAAAATTTGAGCATTCGCGGCGTTTATTTGTGAGGTTCAACATTTTGTGGGGGGGGGGGGTACACTTTTATTACGGATTATGCAACGGTCACTTCCACTGATTTTAAAGTTTATTTTTATTCAGGTTCAGTGCTTTCGGTACAAGATTGAAGATAAAAGTAAATTAATGACAAAACCTTCTACAATTATTCTAATGTTTTCAGTGCGCAGATTCTAATTAAATGTTTCATTTAAAACGAAAGGGAAAAACACCAAATAGCACAGATACAAACTAGGTACAATTAGTATTAGAAATATATTCTACCGTTAAAGAATATAATTCAGTCCTTTCCATAGAATACCTAATTATCCATGAAATAATTGATGAAGTTAGTTAAAACAGATAATAAATTAATAGTTCCGCATTTTACGCGATTACCCAGGGAAATTACAAAACATTTCTACAAATTAAACATCGATAGACATGTTAACAAACATTTTAACTTTATAATTTTACTTAAACTTTATAGTTTATATGAAATGATTTTTTTTTATTTGTAGCATGTAAATGCATACTAAAATACTTTTTTTTATTAGCAGAATTAATTTTTCTTCTTGGAATTGAAACATTATTTCTGAAACAAATTTTTGTTGAAATGTCGTTTTTATATTTGAATCCTTGTCTTTACAACTTTCTTTAGAAATAATGCTATTTTATCGTAAATATTCTTATATTGCTATAGCAACCGATTCTAACAAATGGGATGAAATCCTGAAATTGAATTTTAAACTTTGTTGGTATGCAAATCATTATTATATGAAACATTTTTAAATAATTGGCATATCCAATATATCTGTCTTCAAAGCAATTTGAATTTCTTATGAAAATTCACAGTATTCAGATATGTTATCATACATTGCCTGTCCTCCACTCTACCCTATAAAATCGAGAAAAAATCTTTAAAACATTACTTTACTTCTATTTCTCTATAGTAAACAACTTACATAGAGCCCTCCAGGCATAGCCACTCTACCGAGTTTTCCAATGTTCATTTTGTAGAAAAGATCATTATCCCGAAATACATTATCAACAGTTACTACCCTTCCTTTTCTGAGAGATATTGCAAAATAAAACTACGAAAAAAACCACAGCTTCAATAATTGGATAAATTTCGCCAATTTGTAAATAAAATATTTACATTTTTTACCAATTTGTAAATTTTTATTTTGTAGGAAAGCTCATTTTCCCTCAATACATTATCAATGGTCACTACCTTACATTTTTGAGAGATATTTCAAAATATAACTGTAACAAAAACCCCAGCTCCAAAAATTGGATTAATTTCGCCATTTTGTAAATATAGCTAATCAATTAAAAAGCTTTATGTTTATTGCTCAAATATAATTTAAAGTAGTTCCTTCTTTTGTTGTGACAAAGTGTAGCACATCCAAGTTGGCTGACACGAATAAATTAATTTTGTTAGGTGAGGAACTAATCGCCGATGGCTTCAAATAACTAGTTAACCCTTTCTAAGGCCATGGAAAGTATGCTTAACACTAAATTCATCAATCTTTGTGTGAAGTTATGTAGACTAGCATAAGTTCTGACAAATTTTTTCAGTAAGACAGAAACTCAGATGCTTTAGTTACTTATCTCAAACAAAATTGTTTAACTTAATTTGTAACTTAATTATTAATTAACCAAATTAATTAATAAAAAGTAATTTATCTAATAAGCTAAATAAGTCACTTTTCTTAAGCCAATCATATTTCTAAAAATATTTTAATATACCATGATTAGAAAAAAATGGCCTATTAAAGGTTTAAATAGAGAATTTTTCTCTGCAATTAACTTGGTTCTCATGAAATAATGTAATATTCTATGAAATAATTCATACTTTAACGATAATTTTTATGCAACGTTTAGAAATCTTCATAGGTATATATTATTGCAAATTTTATCTAATAATAATTTTTAAAAGAAACTACATTCTTTAGTGTTTTAACAAGCATAGAATAATTTTCATTAATCATATGAATATTGTAACAAAATTATAAATCTAATTGAATTTGAACTTTTTTACAAAAGTTTCAATTTTTCAATTTAGTTATTTTTCATATGATATGCTCGGCAATTCAATTTCTGAATAATATCATTATAATCTTCTTACATTTTTTTACAACATTCATATTTTTGTATTAAAAATATTTCCTGCTTATTAATACATCTTTAAGTGTTTATTTACAAAACTCATTTATTTTTATTATTCTCTTTTTTTAATATTTAATATATTTCATAATTCACTTTTATATATTATAGGATTTAGAAATCAGCATTCTCATGTTCAGCACCAGATGGCGTCACACATAAGGAATCAAATTTTATTTAAATTTGATCACATTATCGATATCTAGATTCTAAAAATATTAATTTACAGTATCGACAACGGAATCGCACAAATGTATCAAATTACAGAACTCATCTTTCTCAAAAATTGAATAAAAAAATCGATCGCAAACTCTTTCTTCAAAAAATCAGATGAATGCTAAAACAAAGATTTCCAGAGTTATAAAAAAAATCGTTTAGAGAAGGAAAAGCAATCTTAAGGAAACGAATCGAAAATATCTCAGCAGGTGATAAAAGCAGTAATGAAAATTCTTTCCGTCCCCACTGTTTAGCTTTTAAAACACCTTCATTTTATTTTTCTAGTTGTTCTTTTCTTTAACAGTAATATTAAGTTCGCGAAGGATATTCATGAAGAAAAAAAAAATTTCAAATGCCATTGTTTCAATCCAGGCATTTTTTTTTTCAGTCTAGTACTAAGCACCACTGTGCATTCGTTAAATTAAAGAAACACTTTATTTCTTATATTTTCCCCTCTACTAATGAAAGGTCGCTTCTTTAATAAAACTTTTGTTGAAGAAAGTGTGAATTTTATTAACTGCAACAAATTTCTGAAACCGTCTCCAAAAAATACCTATCCCAATTGCTTTATAAAGAATGCACCATGCTTACAAGTGACTTGACATTGTGGGATATGAATCAGAGGGAAAATTTAAGGGATTTTACATTGGTGATGTTCTTTGTTTTCAACATTAAAAAAGCAGTAGACTAATATTATTCCAAGCAGTCCAGCTGGTTGATAGAAGTTTGCGAAACAGAATTATGGGCTAGTTTCTCATAAAAGTAATCTAAGAAGACAATATTTCAGAATCAACTGAAAGTACAAAATATTCTGCTAAGTCGAAAGTACACTGGTGTGCGAAACTTAAGCAACAGGTATGTTATTTGTCATAACTTCACGAGAAATCATCTGAGAGACATAAAATTCAGAAATGAGATACAGCATTTTGTTTTGAAAGAATGACGAAATCATAGTTGCGCAGAAATGAATACAATGTATACAGTATGGAATCAAACAAAAAAAGGCTTTATTGAACTCCTAGTATCGTTACACATGATTGTCTGTCCAAGAGGAAGAACAGCAAGCAGATGTTCCTTAGTATGGGATATGCCCTCCCCTTACTGCAATGGTTGCTTCGCACCGTCTCCCCATACTCAGTACCAGATTGTCCAACAGTTCTTGAGGTAACAGTGCCCATTCCTCAATCAGCATCTGTTTAAGTTGTCGGGTGTTCCCAGGAGGATGTAATCGTGCCGCAAGGCGTCTCCCCAAAGCATCCCACACATGTTCTATCGGATTTAAATCAGGGGAGCACGCCGGTCAATCCATTCGAGTGATATCTTCACTTTCCAGGAACTCCTCAACAGCATGAGTCTTTCAGAACAAAATGCTGTATCTCATTTCTGAATTTCATGTCTCTCAGATGATTTCTCGTGAAGTTATGGCAAAAAACATACCTGTTGTTTAAGTTTTGTACACCAGTGTATATGGAAACAGATGCCGTTTTACTTGAAATTTATATAAATTATATAAAATAATTTAATAACAAATAAAAAATAAAACGGACTTCCTGAAAAAGCGCGAACATTTATAAGCGATATACCCTCTGCCCCTTAACTTCAGCTATATTCACGAAAGTGGTGCGTTATGGTAGTACAGTCATGCACTACAGGTGAGAAATTTACAGCGACATCGTGAAAATCTCAGAACATAACATCCCTGTCTTGAAATCAGTGCAAGATAAGGATGATAAATATCATTTTTTAATTTATAGATTTACCTATTTAGCACAAAAAACACAATCGGTAAAGTACATAGTGGAAAGCGGTTTCAACAAAATAGAGGTATTTTGTGATGAACTAATTGTTTTCTTAATACGACTTGTAACGTCACAATTTCAAAAATGGAGAACTAACAAATTATCTTTTTGAATGTTTTGTTCTTAGTCTTAAAGGGCCCAAGTTACATTTTTAAACTAAACTGATAACTTCCCATAACATTTTTATTGATATTTTCATCCATCTTGTATCAGTTTCAAGAAGAAAAAAGGTAATTCCAGAATTTGCTACCAATTGATGCTGTACATGGTCTCATCACATAGCGCATAGCCATTTTACTAAACCAAGACACAACTTTCAAGACTATAAAAGCCGTCGTTCTGATGCTGAAAGTGTAAGGCATTTAAGTATATAAATTTCTGTCCTCAAAAGACTTCTGCTAAATCTTCTTAATCAACATAATTTTGAAGCAATGGCATGCCGCATATTATCATCAATTTTAAGTTACATCCATTTTTACTTCTAGTGGCGGATCGCCCCTTAAGGCTACAGAAATGCAGCATACATTTAAAAAATTTTAGATAGTTGTATTTCAGTTTATTTTATTTACCATCTTTTCTACTCTCGACGTCCGCTGTTAAATAAAAAATGGTAAAAATACAATTAAAACCTAATGCAAAAACAAACAATAAACAAAAAACAAGAGGAACGCAGGTCGAAAATAATCACTCGGCAATCCATGAAAGCCCACTGCGCACTCAATGGATTGATTGGTTTCTAAACTAAAAACTCATTCCAACTTATCCGTTTTGAAACGCTATTAACTGATGGGTTTTTTTTATTATTCATTCCCATTCAAAATTTGACTTCGTTCTCTCGGTATTTTTTTTTATTATTTATTTATTTATTTTCCTCTGTTTTCTTTCATTGACTGTTTATGAATTTCGGTTCCACTTCTTGTTGCCTCAATAGAAACATATTTGGTTTATTGTATATTCGTTTTCTTTTTATAACAGGTCACTCTTCAGAAAAGCAAACATAGTTAATCTTCCTAAATGTTATTCAGATGAAAAGTTTTACAGAGAGGGACCGTTCGTTATTAATTGTTACATATAAAAATAAAAAATGCTGCATTTCTTTAAAAAACTGTATTTTTCAGTTTTTATTGAGCGAAAAATGTAATATAAAAAAATACAGATCACTTTGTGTGTGATTTAATCATTTTCGAAAGTCCCGTAAGCAAGAAAATCTAATAACAGCGCAAATTTCGCAACAGATTTATTCTATGCATGATTGGTCATATAGCTGTAATGTAAAAAAAATCACTATCTTGTTTCCCCGTTTAAGCTATTGAGGAGAAGATATACAGACTATTGATCGGTTAAATTATTAATATCATCTCCCTGTAAAAAATCAAAAAATAAGAAACTTCGGAAAAAACTATACTTATAATAAAGCTCAATGTGTGTGTGTATGTGTGTATGTTGGCGCTCTACAGGCCAAACCATTCAACCTACAGCTACCAAATTTGTCACGTGTATACGTTGGAGGCCGGGAATGTGCACCTAGGGGTTATTTTTTCGAATTTTTAACTAGAATTTTATTTATTTAAAAATTAAGCGAAATTTTGACGCGTTTCTGCTATAACTTCCGAAAATATTACCGCACAAAAAAGTTCTTTACATGAAGTTATAGATCAAAATTTTATCTTTTAAATGATACTAATGTTTTAATCTTAAAATTAAATTTCTATTTTTAATGAATTTTTAAATAAATATTTTAACTATGTTTTTCAATAATTTTTTTCGTAAAAAATAAAAATTAAGATTAAGCACGTTTCGCATTCATGGGAAAAAAATAGCTTTTTTCAAAGTGTTGCCATCACATTGATTAAAGCTCCAATTAAAAATAAATTAAATCTTTTTGGAAATGAAATCTGCAAAAATATAATTTTCGGCACGTGTTTGTAGGAAATGAAACAAATATGAAATATTATTTTTTCTAAAAAATAAATTCAAGAAAAAAATTTTTATGATCTTTTACACTCTCTATACAGGGTGTTTATTTAGTCCCGGACCCATTTTGTTGTTTAATGACTCATAAAATAATGAAGATATAAACAAACTTATGGCATTTATTGATGGAATAACTCATATGTTTTCCTTTTCAGGTTTGAATATTTTTACTTTTGTAAATATCGTCTGCGCGTGTGGTTAATTTCAGATAATTTCATTTTCCAGTCTAAATATCTGTACTTTTCTAAATATCGTCTGCTTATTAATTGCATTTTTCTCTCTTTTGTTTTTGGCAACTATTGAAATGTTATGTTTACTTTTGATGTGTTTCTTCTATGTAGTACTTTTGTATGTGATGTTTTATTCGAGCAGATATAAAGGAGAATGCATACACCACAAGAGAAAGCACAGATTTTATGGTGGTCATAGAGTTAATTTCTAATCAACTAAATCACTGACTTTTAAGAGTTAATTTCCAATCACTTAAACTGACTGATTTATGGAAATTTGAATGTCACTATTCAATTAAAAAAAGGATAATTTTAGATTTTCCATCGATCACTTCAAAAAAAATACGCCAATCAGCGCGCAGGTTTCTCAAGATTAATTGGCCTAAGATTATGAAAATGTTGAGTTTTTCTAAATTTTTTACATTTAAAACTTCATAAATAAGTCTTAGTTGATCGTGGAAAATAGAAACATTCATTCATTTATTTAAAATTTGGTATGTCCAGAATATTTCTCAGAATATGATATCTTACTGCATTAAATTTAGACTTCATAATTTTTGAAATATATTTATAGTCAGGTACAAAATATTATTATCGATTTCATTTCAATCCTTTTGAAAGCAAAACTAAAAACTGAATTTTATACTGAATCTGAGAAATTTTTGTTGAATTATTGTTTGAGATATTACATAAATTATGAAAAATATTTTGTAGTTAACATAAGACTTAAATACCGAGCGATTCTGTTTGCAATACTCACATTCAATAATAATAATTAATTAATTAATAACAATAAAGATGATAAATAAAATAAAACGCTTGGTTTTATTAAAAAATATCTTAATATTAATTGCAATTTCATCATTTACATTTTAAATTAAAGTTGAAGTTTTGCCGGAAATGACAGCAAATTAGCAAAATATATATAGTAAATTGAACGAAACGATCTTAACAGTATAAGTTTGGTATGACTATCAAAATTTGAAGATTAAAAATGTTTTGTTTGAGAATCCTTTAAGAGACCAGTTACTTAAAATATTTAATTGAAAATTGTAGCGAGCGGTAATACTGGCGAACCGGCTGGTGGCCAAAGGCGGCTAGTATTTAATGTACTAGATATAGAAGGCTTGAAACCTACAAATTCCATATCTGATTTTGAAATATAAAAATTTAAGCTACTTATGAGTAAAATAGAATTTTTAAACGTGAAATTCCTTTTTTTTAAATATTTTGTAACATTGCTAATTTCTAAGATGGCAAGCACAATGGTGTTTACAATTTGATCGTGACATTCTTTAATAAATACATCCAGATAATCCAACACTGACAAATTTGTCATAAAAAATTTATGCTTTTTTATAACATTGTAGATAATTTTTTTTTGTATAGAAAAATGTATTATCTTTTCAAGCATTTATTTCAATAATAAAAGAAAGAGAAGTTATGCCATTTGAAAACTTTATAAAATTGAACAGACTTTCTAAACTTTACATCAGATGGTCACATTTTTTATACTTAACTATGAAAATAGATTATGCATAGTCAATAAAACTCTTAAAAATGTAAATGTACCTTTTAAATTTAACAAACTTATTGCTAATCCAAATAATCCTTCCTTAATTTAAATTGTTTATATCTAATGACGTGAACGAAATAAATGGCTACAATATAAATTCAATACCATGTTTAAAAAATTAGATATTGAAAGCTAATGACGATTTATAAGAGTTAATAAAGACTCTTGTATGCAAATAAAAAATTCATTTACTAAGAGAACATAAAACAAGAATAAATTATTATTTCAATTAAAGAAATATTTTTTATTGCCATTGTGAGAGAAAATTTGATTCGCTGTAAATTCGAAATTCTAAAACATCGCCGTCATTCTACATATATCATATGGGAATGAATTGAGGCTCTTATATTTAAAATAAAACTATCGTTTGCGAATTTATTCTTTAAAACCTCAGCTGGGCAAATTAAAGACAATTTCCAACTGAAATGCGATTTTTTTCAATTAAAATTGTAAAATATCTTAAAGTAAAAATATAAAAAAATTTGTAAATATGTTGGGACAAAATCCATAAGAATTTTTCACATGTTCATGTCTTTATTTTCAAAATTTAATAGATCTCAATATTTGATACTTACATTCAAAATTCAGTATCAGTATATATTATATTTATGTTTAGGTCTTTATATTCAGTATTATATATAATTTGTAATGTTTAATTCAATTGAAGCATCAGTATTACAGTAAATCATATAGGAATTATAGTTTCTGTAGCATAGTTTCTACTTTAATTCTCACCGTCCATCTAATGGCAATCAGTTGTGCTCCTGACATCTGTCTTTTAAAAATAATTGGCAATATCAAAGGACCCTACCTCAGCCGCAAACACTGTACCCTTTTCGTCGATTTTTATTTCATATTAAATGAATGCTACCATTGGTCGCATAGGTTTTATATCAAATCATTGAAGCTCTATTCTAACTTACCGTCCTTTCAGAGAGAAATTTCTGAAGAATATTTTCACTGTTCATTCTCTGTGTGGCAAATCTTTTATCAATTTTTCATTCACAATCACTAAATAAAATATATAACCTTCCGATTTTATCAATTACAGTTTCTACGAAAGCTCATAGCTCCTCGATATATCATCAAGGATGATCTGTCCCTTCCAGGACCATTTTCGAAATATTATTACGAAATGAAACTCACAAAAAACTTTCTAACTCAAAGATTGGACCTATTTTAACCAATTTTCGTCGCCAGTTGATCGTACCTTTGCAAGAGTAACTAAGCAACTGAAATTCTTTAAATTTCCTTTAATATAGCATTTTTAATTTGTGAAGATATATTTCAAATTATTTGTCGATATGACATTATTAATATGGTCGTCGAAGAGCCTGGTTAATTATATTAATTTAGTCATATCAATCAACCTTAATTAAGTACATCTGATAACAACAAGAGTGTTATAAAAGAAGCCTTATTGCTACACAATAATGATAGAACATTCTGTTTGATTAGTTATATTTCAAACAGGAAAAATCGCCAGGTTTAGCGATGAAAATTGGTAAAATTATTCCAGTTGTTAACGGTTCGGCCAAAGTTTTATTTTGCCAAATACCCGAAACAGAGAAGGAGAGTAGATGACCATTAATGATGCATCAAGATATCATAAGCAATCACATGAAATAAAATATTTTAAAATTAATTCAATGGTCATTCAACGGTAAGGAATCTGGAGAAGTCTGATTCGGGATTCCAACCCAACCCAGAGAATGTATAGTAAAGTTTTTTTTTTCTGAAAATGGTAAGCATATGGAATGCAGACAAAGCTTTATAACATATTTAGGAATCATAAACATTCATATAAAATATTTTTTTAAGTAGGACAATGGTTGAAGCTGGCGAACTCTGTCACAAGATATACCTTCAGAGAATGCACTACGAATTTATTTTTTTCCCAATTTGTCTCAAAAATGGAGGGAGAAAGACAGGATGGCATATCAAGGAGCCATGAAATTTCTTATGAAATTAAAAATTTTGAAAACTGATCAGTGGTTGGGACTGTGCTACTGGTTCATTGATTTTCTTTGTTATTTATAATATATAGATTCTCCTTGAAAAAAAATAGAGAATTTTCCTTATAGATAAATTCACAATAATCGGAACATTTAACTTCCTGATTAAATTTATGCAGTTTCTTTATGGAAATTGTATTATATTTATAGCAAACAATTTTGCATAGTTGAAATCCTTGACAACAATGATTTGAAATGCTCTATTTATATTGAAAATTCGATACATCCATTTCTATCAATGGGACTTTAAAATACTCAATTTCTATTTGAAATCGCCTGTGGAATCGTGCGAGTTAAGTGGAAGACGCGAGCGAAGCAAAGAAAACCTCTCCACTGAAGTCTGAATAGATTAAATAAACGATGAGAATAAATTACTCTTTCCAGAATTCGATTTTAAAGATAATGGAATAAAGCTGGATCTGTATTAAAGATTATCTATATCAAGCAAAATGTTTCTTTTTGCACTTTGAGAACCAATGAATTGTTATTTAATTATATTCTTTGAATGCCTATTTCTTTCATTGTAGCTCCATTTTTGTGTATTAAATATCTGTATTTTCCATTAAATCTTGTAAAGCTGCTTTCTTTTATTTCAAATCCGAAAAGGTTATTTGTAAAACAATTTATTCAATTTAATATAACATGAAAATCATAATAAAAAATCGATTGTTTGACATCATTCTACTTATTGTTTTGAAGGAAATGTATGGAACAAATAATAATGAATATTTAAATTACATTTAATTATTTAATTCAAATTCTCATGCATATTCTTTGAAAACTCTTCTAACAAATGAAGCCTTATTTGCTTCAGGTATTATTTACTTTTTATGAAATATCTTAATCAGAAATATGCAATACCTCGTGTGCATTTTTAACTTAGTGAGAATTGCAGGTTTTAATATGTTGCAATATATTAATCATAATTACAAGAAAGAGTGTATTAAATATACTCTTTAATAAATAAAAATTCTTCTGTTATCTATTATTTACTAAATATCCATTAAATATTATTAAATCATGCCCATTTTTTAAGTTCAATTATAATTTTTCGTAGAAAACTAATTTAAATTCCTTATACCAATATTACGTCTGCTCTTATATATTATTTCGCATTTACATAATGCGTTAGCAGGTAAACAAAATTCAAATACAACAGAGAATCTGAATTTTAAATTTCAGACGATAATTAGTATTTTCAAGAAAATAATTCCAAAAAAGAAGCATTCTAATATGTGCATATAAAGGTTTCAAATATATTCACGTTTCTATTTCAAGTTTATACTAGTGCTGAAAAGATAATATTATGAGTAATTTGCAATTCTAATGCTTCTCCATTTTCTGTACTACCTAGTAACAATTAAGGCATCGAATCTAACAGAAGAAATTTTAATTGTATCTTTTTTATATAAAGTTTCTAATGCTTTCTTTCCGTTTAGAGAGTAATCCTTCGTATATTTCTTTTTACTGGCTCTAAAAGTGATTAATCTGAAATTCTATAGTAATCCAGGCATTCGATACTTGTTTTCAATCCAAATAATGGCTTTGTGAAATTTAAACTAAAAAAAGAAAAACCTTTTCATAGATAACATTTTATATTATTGGTAGATAGTAAAACTATTGAGAGCTTTCTGTTTCCATCAAGTAAATAAAAAATTGTTAATGGTAATTTTCCAATAATAATAATTTAAAATGTTGTATGGAAAATCTATAACATTAGCAATCTAATATTATAAAATGTTTGTTATTTTGAATGTTACAGAGGAAACTGAAACGTGACCAAATACTTATTTTTGGGGACATCTATATCTTTATTTATGGGTAATATTTTCATTTTATTACATGTATTAAGAAAAAGGAATAGAAATATCGAGATTTTTATTACTTATTATATACTCAATCAGAAACAAATCCATACTGACTGGGAACATTCATAAATGTAATGTCCGACATTTTTTTTATCTGTTTTCTGCAGTCACAATGTAGAAATTTTCAAATGAAATTATTTTTAATATATTGGAAAACTAGTACGAGTAGTTAAGACTTGGTTAATGTAGGAGTTATTCAAAGCACTTTTCTTATCAAATTTTAGAGGCCTAATCAAAAATAAACCTCGAATTATTGAATAAATCCTATTTAATTTGCTAATTTCATTTAATTATTTTTTATTTTTCGTTTATCCCATGATTTTGCTACTTTTAACCCACACCTATAAATATTCTTTGAGGAAATTTTTCATCACTTACAATGGCACTGAATTTACAGCAGAGACTTTGTTGAAATGCTTTTCTTACCAAAACGTTGATAAATACACTATTGACTGATTGGAAACTTCGAATTTTTGAAGATTTCAGGCTTAATCCATGCCCTTGTGAAAGGCTTCCAAAAAATGACTATGAAATTTAAAGAAATATCTGTGTTTGGTCATCCTGGAAGAGGAAGAAAAAAACGTTTTATCAGTAATAGTAATTAACCAAGAATATCAGTCAAAAAAGGAGTACAGAATACTAAACTTTCAGCCCAACATCAGAGTCAATAACAAGTTCTCTGCAAATGTTTGTAGGTATTTAAAACAATTTCAGCTTAACATCGCAAAAATTTACATGTGTACAGCTCACTTTAGAATCCCGAGTCTAGTACGGTTGGGCAGTTGTACTTCACTAAGGGAAGTTACATAAAAAGATGATCTATGACAACATCTCCTAATTTTGTGAGTAATCTGAATTCCTCCTTTCTCTTTCCACGCACCCCCACCCGTCTTTTTTCTGACGCATGCGCAAAATCACAGGTTGTTTCCCGAATCCAAAAATGAAAAGTATTGTGAGCAATATTACAATATGCCTTATTTTGTTTAGTTTAATTATATTAACGTCCCGTTTCTAAAGCAACACTGGGGCTATTCTAAGGCAGAATTCGTAATTTTGACCCATGATCAGATGATGAGAACGACACCTGATTTGGCATTCTCTCTCCAAAATTCCGCGACACACCAGCGGGAGGACATTTTCCCCCGATAAATTTAACGCTTACCAGACCCTCTTACACGACGGTTCTTCAGTGGAATCTGTTTTCGTACATGAAACTTCCCGTATCCACAGTTGAGACCTTAACACCAGGCCACCGCGGCCCTATAATATGCCTTCTGGTGACCATTGTTCGGATTAATTATTTTAAATGTTGAATGTTTTTCCAACCTTTTACTAAGCCTTCTCTAAATAGATATGAGTAAGAGAATAATATTGGATATTATGTACATGAGATTTATCGTAATGTTGGAAAATTCATCTATTTAACTTGTATATCATTCAATTAGATCATTTAAATGTTACATGCGAATGTTGTTTATGCCAGAACCTGGAACATATAAACTGTTCCGCGTCATTTGTTTATCATTTATATTAGTAATTCAAATACTGCATGACGATATCTTTTACTTTTACTAACTTCTTTCAAAGTTTTAGATATCTTATTATTTTGGGCTCCATCTTAAGTTCCAATTATGTCTCCCCATTTTTCTATTCGAACTGCTGAAGGAGGATAAAAATTTAAATACTTTTCAAGTTAATTAGAGTTCAAATTTCTGCTATTACAGCTGCATATTGGAGTGGCTCGTGCCTTCTTAGGGACTTCAGATTACCGCTTACGAGTTAATTACTTTTCTCTAATGATTTTTTCGAATTTTCATTCAATTCTTTTCGGCCAATATTCTTAAATAAAACAGAATCGATCGCGTTAAAAAAATTTTAATGTAAAATTTTATTTTAGTAAAAAGTTTATATTAAAAATTATCATTTAAATGTAGGTTCCTTTTCATATTTCCTTGGTTTTCTTGGCAATTAAAAAGGTAGCCAATAGTATCAACCAATGGAAATTATTATTTTATCAGTTTGTAAAATCAAAAGCAGCCAGAAACACTAAAAGCATATAACATCAAAATTAAAGTGATTGCCTTTTCTAAAACTCTTACCCAGAGCTCAAAAGAAAGGAAATTTTGCGAAATCAAAAAATAATAAAACTTAATGGAGCATAGAAAAAATATTTTGTTCTTACTTTTAACTATTTCATTTCATTGTTGATTCATCTATTGTGATTGTATTAAGGTGGTCTACTATATACAGTCAAAATTAAAAAGTAAAATAATTCTAATTCATCGTTTTTAAAATTTAAATATTATAAAGTTTTTTTATAGCAAATTGTTTACTAATGAGGATTAAACAGGACAATCCAAGATATTTCTTTCAATTGTGACAATGTTTCGAGCAAGACTATCTTTTTTTTTTTTTTTTTTTTTTTGTAAATGTAAAAGCGAAAATTGTGCGCAGCTCAAAAAGTTTAGAATGACTGTTCACTCTACATATGTAACAAAGTTTAGAAAGGCGAATCCACTTTTATTCTACTTTTATATAAAATTATCTATTGTAACTAACTTTCTACAATTAAGGCCAAAAAATATTTTTATTGCTTCTTATTCAGTTGAAAGTAAAGTCTAAGATATTTAAAAGAAATGTAAGATAAACTTGGGATGCCTTTCCTGTCTGCTGCAAATTATAGATATATGGAACTGCCCTGGCTAATCTTGTACATCCGATTATATATGAAATTTTAAAAAAAATTAAATACTGAAGGCGATAGGATATTCTCTAAATATATTGTTTCTAATTTTTATAATGTTATTATAATTGCATTTTATTTAAACTAACATTTTAAAATTATCTCCTACAAACAATTTTGAATTTATTGCAAAATATTTCTAAAATATTTTTAAAAAATATGTGCTTTTTTTATTTTTAAGACTTTCTTAAATATATATTTTTACAAAAAAAAGATTTTCAAGTATTTCATGATATACTACATAAAACTGGATATGGGCCTCGCTCAGTTACGATATATATTTTTTGATAATTATTACATAACTTAGAGATGATTGCATACACAGTTCTCAAAATATTAATTTTAGAACATTAAAAAAATTGAACATTCTTATTTCAATTAATAGGAAAACCCTAACGCAATGACTGGAAAATACAATAAATACGCATGCAATTATGTAGACTACAGTTTCAGTTCTGTTTCAAATTCAGTTTCAATCAGCCAAGAAAAAAAGCATCGAAAATGAACATTTTATTCTCTTGTCTTTGAGTATTAATCACATCCCAGCAACTATTACCTTGTATATAAGTGCTAAAAATTAATAAACTGAGTTTCGCGTGATGTAGTTCTGAAGACTTCTGGACACAAAAAGAACAAAAAGCAATGAATCCATAGTATAAAAATCAGAGATAGCATAAAATCTGCATATAAATGTTAAATTCGTTCTCCAAGTTCACAAAAACATTAAATCGATGCTCTTTTGGTCCCAGATGAGGCTTCTATACACATCTGGATTTAAACAAAATTTCCTGAGGCGAAGTCCTTGATTTTTAAAAGACTTTAGTGAGAGAGTTAGAAGTAAAACTATTGATCTTCAAGTCTATAAAATTTCAAAGTTCGATGTTTTGAACAAGAAATTCTTTTAAAATTCAAACAGCCAGCCTATAAAGTATTATATACGGTTATCAATCTAATTTTAGATATTTATTACTAACACCTATTTGAAAAGGATTATTTTTATTCAAGTAGAAAACATATTTTCAAAAAAAAAATTTATTCCTGTGGAACAAAACAAATGTTGAATAAAAATTTCAAAATATGAAAGGTGATTTTTCCTTTTTTAAAGTGGTATTTAAAGAAGGAATAAACTTTGGAATTTGAAAAAAAATTGACCAAAACATTAAATTTCTTTTTTGATAATGTTTTCCTCTAAAAAAATATATGTTTAAATGCGAGTAAAATAAAAAAAAGTATATTATTAAATAAGATGAATAGTTATAAGTTCAGAGGATTAAACATATTTTGAATTACTTTTGCACAAAATAAAAACTTTTCGGAAAATTTCAATTTATTTAAAATGCACCATAAGTCTTACTTTTTAAGAAAATAATTTAAAATTCATAATACTGATTCCTGTAAAATGTACATTTATATGCATTTTGATTTACGATTTCTTTTAGAAGACTGAAAGGGAAATTTAGTTCAGAAAAAAACAAAATTCTACTAAAAATTTGAAGATATACAAAATATTACTACCAGAAAATTATAAATAAGTTACTAAATAAAATTACCAAATAAAATCCGGTTTTATTTTAAATGTATATGCACACATTAATAATAAAAATTAAATGTAAAGTAAAGAATCAAAACGTTTAAAATATTTAAAATAAATTTGCTTTAACTTTACTTAATTATTACTTCCTACTTGCTTTAAAATTTTAAATTTTTCTGAATTTTATGTTTATTTGCCGTACATATACAAAATTACCTATGTACAAATTACAAATGTACCTATACAAAATTTCATTGCCCCATATCAATAATTTTCAAATAAATTTGATTGAATCCTCAATCCATTAATGAGATTAAACTTTACCACTAATTAATTTAAAAATAATATATACAATAATTTAGTAGCCCAATAAAACTGCTATTATAATATTTTAGTTGAATTTTAAAAAAATTTCTTAAAAATTGTTTTTACACCGCGCAGTATCATATTATTTCATCACATACGATTTTGCCTTTCTGACATTCTTAATAATTTAATAATTATTTATTAAATAGTAAAAATATTTTTAAATAAAAATTATACAATGAAAATTTTAATTAATTTTAATTAAAAATTTGACTTTGAATTCAACTTTTAAAATATTTTTCTTCATTTGTTACTTACGTTTATATGTATTTACTCAAAACCAGCATAAGAATAAAGAAAAATGAATTCGAGAGAATGTTCTTTTTTCAATTTTCTCAGATACATCTTCGATATGACTTGGCTTCTGTTTAACTTTGTAATATGGAGATAAAAATCGTGTGTGTATGTTAGATATATATTCTAAAGAGAAAATTCAAAATTTGACATTCATCTAAATTCTCATATCAGCTTAACTTGTTATTAAATTTCATTTTATACTTTTCAATAGGCATTGGTACTGACAACAATTACAGAAATTAAGCTCAAAACTGAACACAGATTTACAATTTTAGTGATAAGATCATATAATAAATCCATACTTTTAACTTGTTGTATCTATTGTATATGGGTTTATATGCTCACGAATAAACAGATCGATTGATAGTCAATTTGTTGACAATTTATCTTCATAATACAGTTTAACAAATTGTGTTGCTAAACCATTTGCTGAATTTAATCGTCTAATTCCTTATATCTTTTTAATATCGGATAAAATTTTTCAAACATAATTGTCGAAGGTCTAAAATGTTCCGATTCCATAAAATCATTTATTGAAGATCTTAATACCTTTTTATCACACAAGAGAAACTAAAAAGTACTTTTAAAAATTAATTCAATAATCTTAATATCTCTTACGTTATTTATTGTTCTACATCTTTTCCTATACAACTGAACTGAATTCAATCAAATTTTGGCACACGTATTGCATACAAATGGAAAATTCTAACAATTTTTCAAAGTACAAAAGTTAATTAAATTTTCAGTTGTATAGAAAATAATCGAAATTTTGCTGTTTCTCCGTAGTAACTTCATGCTCAATTATTCCACGAATATTTTTATACTTTTTTTGAACTTCCAAGTCTTATATTTTTAGTGATGCCCATTTCATTTTCATTCAATTTTTGGCCTTATTTTTTTTTAAATTTAATAGATTGAATAGATAGCTGACTATTTCAAAATAAAGAAATTTATGGATAATCCGTTGCTAGGCAACGGCGAGACTAAAATATTCTGTCTTTATTTTTTTAATATTTCCGCTGTATTTTTAAAATACTTTTGACAATATATTTTATTAATTAAAAAATAATTCTAAAGATTACTTAATTAGATTTAAAATTTATATCCCGTCTTTTTTTTTCTACATTTTCGAAGAATGAGCAATAATTTAATTGATTAAAGTATAAAATTTTGAATAGAAATAAAATGCTTATTAATTACATATCATTTATTAATTTTATAATAAATATTAATAACGTATGGATAAAATTAGCTATAGGCTCAGACAGGATTTATAAATCATCTGGTACAATTGATGTTCTCATTTTAATTAAAAAAAGTTGCAGACGATAAAACATTTTGCGCTATAATATTCTATACAAATGTAGTTTTTGCATTACAAATGCTAAACATGAATATGTTTCAATTCCATGCAACGACGGGTATTTCAACTATTTTGATATAGTTTAAATTTTATATTTTTTTAATAATTTTTAAACTTTATTTTATAATTTTTTCTACTTTGTCTTGCACAATCTTGCAGATTTACACATTTGCCATTAATTAAATGAAAGATCCTGCAAAGTAGAATTAATGCAAACAGAATATAGAATTTTCTGACTTTTTAAATTTCCGAGTGACCGAGTCATACTCTGTTTTCTTCAGTAGCACTTGTTTACAAGGCGATGGAGGATCGATACAATTTAATTAGTACCTGCTGCGTTGTACTTTTATAACAATGCCTTCGATTTTTATGTCCGAAGGACACTTTGTCGATCACTTCGTATGAGGAGGCAGCGAAATGCTCGATGGTGCTTCTCTGTTCTATTGATAGAAATTCCAAGGTGTTAGTTCCCATAAAAATGCAGCATCTCTTCAAAACTGAACACAAGAAATTTTCTTTAATATATTTTACAAAGAGAATGCCATTTTCTGATATATAGTTTGATACAATTATTTCCAATTTCAAATAAATCAATACATTTTTGATCATATCTGAAATGCCATGAGAAAATTTTTATTTGATATGTGCAGTCACAGATATTTCATTTAGTTTACAAACCCAAGAAAATAAAATAAATAAAATCTTCATAATTAAAGTCGTGTTATTTTAATAACTTGTACTTGTTCTGTTTATTATGAACATGAACTTTCTCAATAGATTCTAATATTTGCTAAGTACTGTTATTAAAACTGTAATTGTCTGAGTAATCTATCTTCTAATTGCATGTTGTTTTTCATAGTATTGTAAACTCAATTTAATTCACACCAAATTTACAAAGAGATAAATAGAATCTTTACTTCTTAGCTTTAATCAAATCAAAAAATGTCACGTAATTGAATATTTGATAAAATAATGAAAATGATCTTCCGTTTTATTACAACAATCAAAACATTTATTAAAAATTATGCATGAGATATTATTAAAAGCGGTCAAAGTTCTGGACGACAACTAATTTGATATAATTAAAAAAAATTAAATTTTGAAATAAATCCTAAACTTTTGCCACAATACCGCGTAATTTTTAATTAATTATAAACATTAATATTTCAAAAAAAAATCGTTATAAGGTACACACTCCCATCTTCAAAAACCTATTTGTGACAAATTAAATCTGATGCTGCCTGTAAAGCGCCAAGAATTACAAACACACACACAAATATTGTGTGTGTGTTAACAAAAAGATTTAATTAAGGAACTGATGATTTAGTTTTTAAAGATTGATAAAAAAAATTAATGTTAATTCTTCATACAATTTGAAATAATTTAAATTTGCTTTTAGTAATGTAATGAACGTATTTATAATTTTATATTAATAACAGAAATGCAAATTTATATGGCAAGCGGGCGAAGCGAGCTGTGATGATGTAGTGATGACAAACGAATGCCTTTTGAGTGTTGAGCAGACTGGGCTGTGCGTGAAATCCTCAGCTTTAAATAGGCGACAAAATATAATTCCGAAAAAAAAATCTAAAAACAAGCAAGTTTTAATGGAAAATGAACTGTGAAAATGAATTAAGGAATAAAAATTCTATTTGAAAATATAAAAATGCTTTTTTTGTTTATTGGTTTTGCAAAAAACTCCAGCTAACAAAATACAAGGGATGTTCAAATGAAAAAGTACGAAACGATACTGTGGGTATAAATGAAAACTCTATTCAAAGTATACACACCATAGGCCTGAGTACAACGATCCCATTGATTAACGAGCCAAAGGATTCCTTGTTCCCAGAATTCCCGGGGCCGTGACGAGACCCAGTCCTTCACAGCGTCCTTGAGTTCGCCGTCCAAGTCCGCTATTTGTTGAATTCCTTGAGCACGAAAGAACCATTAATTCCGATGTGTACCGTGAGACAGTTCTAAGACTACGCAGATCCATCAAGAAGAAAAAAACCGGGGCTACTCACGGAGGGTGTGGTTCTGCTCCATGATAACGCGCGTCCACACGTCTCCATGGTCACACACGCGGAACTGGCCAAGTTCAAGTGGGAACAGCTCGACCATCCGCTTTTCATGTGTTTGGTCCCCTAAAAAGACATCTGAAAGGGAAGCCAACTCGGATGGCGAACTGAAGGACGCTGTGAAGGGCTGGATCTCGTCACGGTCACATGAATTCTGGGAACAAGGAATCCTTTGGCTTGCTAATCAATGGGGTCGTTGTGCTCAGGCCTATGGTGTATTCTTTGAATAAAGTCTTCATTTATACCCACAGTGTCATTTCGTACCTTTTCATTTGAACATCCCTTGTATTTCAAATGCTGAGCATTCACATCGTTTCACCAGAATGCAGAAACTCGTAAATTACTTTCACACCACTTTTGCAGCTTGCACTGATTCTTCTTGCTATCAAGACTTTCTAACCTAATTTTATAAAACAATAAAAGCAATAATAATACATTTCGTTTGTTTGATTTGAAAATATATTCGCAGAAGTTTTTAGATTTTAAAAACACTCGTACTTAATCATTTAAAAAGCCATTTTCGCAGCTCATATTTAAAATTCTCCCAAATTTGTGTAAAATTCTATACGGCGTCGGCTTCAAATATAATCTTTTCAAAATCAGGCATCAAAGAAAAAGGTGGGAAATACTGGGACTTTTATTATTCTCAGATTTTCTTCAAAACGTTAAAAAAAAATATAATAGGATGGGGCTATAAAGAAATGAAAACCGGGGGAAATGCATTTAGAATGGGAAGCAATCTTAAAAAAATGAATAAAAAGTGCTCAACAAAACATATGCGGTTATAATGGAAATTCTATTCGCCCTTTTTTTTATTTATTAATTCACTTTCTTTTGGTATTTTTGGGATGTTTCATAAATATACTGAATTTAAGTTCGAAAAGAATTTTTCTCCTCCAAAAAAAGTGGTGAGATTCCTTCAAAATGGAAGAAAGATGAAATATAAAGAGATGTTTATTTATTTTTTGAATCAATACATAAAGACATTACACAAGTTTCAGATTAAAACAAAATAGATTCAAAAAATTGTATTCAGATTCAAAAAGAATTGTAGGAATACCAATATCGGGAAAGAATAGTTAGAGCAAAATGCACGTAGTAAAAGATAGCAAGAGATCTTTTTGCTGTCTCTGGATCAACCAATTTTTTGTGAAGAAAAGATGTTTCAAACTGATAAACTCCAGATTTTGAACTGGTTTCTGATTAAATAGTACATCTGTCATATTTGTTGAGAAAGGCAAAAATATTGTTACAGTTAACGGAGGGGGGGGGTACGTGTGATGTCCCAGAAGCAAATAGTAACGCTTTATTCCACAAGAAAACGTGAGAATAGAAAGCAAAATACAGCAGGTACCAAAGCACTTGCAAGAAGACAGTACTGAAATCGTCAGCATACAACTAAGCATTAACTGGCTTATTGAATTTCAACACAGTACAATAACATTCAGTTTCTAGCTAGCGAGTTCACTCCGCTTTTACATTTCTAAGGGAGAATTCATCTGACTTACTTAATACCCTTGCTTTGTATAAAATCTATAGACAGGGATCGAAAAGTCTAAAAAGATCTCCGACATTCAGCTCTTAATAGAGATATCGCCATAATTCTTCTATTTTCGAGAAACAAACTTTTTTTCCGGTCAAAATTGAAGGTCATTGCCCTTACAATTAATCAGCATTCATTAAAAAAAATAACTATAAATCTTTCTTCGTTTCTCTTAAAAACATTATTTCAGATTCAGGAATAAGTATTACAGATATATTTCCTGTACAAGCATTTACATTATCCTTGTAGAAAAAATTAATAATGAAATTTGTTTTGAATATGCAGTAAAGTATTGATAACATTTAGATAAAGTTTCTGCTGTACACTTATATAATACCTTCTTTATGTTTTATCGTTTATCCTGATAATACTTATATATTGTCATATTATCTATAAACTGCGGCATGTAATACATGAAGAAAATTGCTCATAGCATTTTACAGAGCAATCCAATGTACCGGCAGCTATCAAAGCTTTATTTCTTAGAAGTGGACGCTAAAAAATTTGTTTTTCGAAGCTTTAATTAAATTTTCAATTAAGAATTGAATGAAATATCAGCATTTTTCCTTAACTTCAGAATACAGAATAAAAACAGTTTTGTATAATTTTAATACTAAAAAAAGAACCTTTAAATCTATCAATTTTATTTCCTAACAATTTATTCTCTAATTTTAATAAATCATTCAAAATATTTTTAAATATCTTTTTAACAACACTTTTCATTGCACTAATTACTAGATTTATATTTACATGCGTTATGACGATATTAATTTTATCTTTTTGTTAATGCAATATCACTGCGAAAAAAGTTTAAAAATAAAATATAGATAGAGGAATCAAGCATAGAACTTTATCATGTTACGATATTTCAGATATAATTCGAATCTTCTTGAATTCGAATCTTTTGTTATTTTTCCCCCTTTATCTATGTTGGAACTTTTCCTATTTTTTTTAATAATTCATGCTCTACAAATCTTTCTTTTTATTAAAATAATATAACGAATGTCATTTCTTTTCATTTTTTAAACTGCCAATTTAAAAATTAAAAATTTATAATTATTTGTAAAAATCTAGTTTTCCCATGATTTTTCTAGATCAATTTTTCATGCCATTTCAGTTTTTATAAAACAATTCTTATCATTTGAATACTCTTATGTTTTGAAAAACATTCAGTTCTAGCTATACCAATCTTTACAGATGATTTTGAATTAAAAAATAAATAACGCATATCGAAAGATGCATGTGAAATTATTTGTCCATTCTGACATCTAAGCTCTGTTCAAGCTCAAAGAACTGACAAAATTTAATTTTAAGGCTTTAAAAATTAACATTCCAAAGTATTGTAATTTTTATATAATCAGAAAATAGTCTTTGAATTTCTGAAATGTCTTTACCAAAAGAAAAATACTTGAATAAATCACATAGGAAGCTCTATTCGCTTAAAACTTTACTTCTCACCAAAAATTTCCAGAAAAATCTAAATAAAAGATGAATTATTTTACAAATATACGATCGAATATTTAACATAATTTTATCGTCTGCTAATTCGCGACATCCCGTCGCAGAGATTTGCAGACGAACAATAAAATCCCTTCTGAATCTTTCCCTATCCGTAAACAAAGTCGAGCCGAATAATATTGTGTTCCCATAGCAACCTGCATAACCAATATCCATCATTACTAGTAATTGAATTGTAGATAAAAAGGCGATTTTTCAATAATTCCGGCTTCTAATGTTATCTCTTCCCACAGATAGGCCGAGCGCCGACGTCATATCTAATGAAAGTAGCCATCTGTCAAAACATAGCACGCGCTGAATGGCATCGCTGAACCGTTAAGAGATGAAGTTTCTCATACTTCGTTTCACAAAAACGTTAAATAAATATTTTAAAAAACAATGCAAAAATAAAAAAAATTACAGGCAGAGTTTATTGATCTAAAACTGTGATTCTCAAAGTGTGAGCTATAGCATCCAACAATATCTCTACTTTTTTACAGATGCGTCGCGTTCTAATATAAATAATTATATTTATATTTTTAATTCTATATAATAGAAAGCGATATCGTTGCAGACCACTTATTACAGTTTATCACTTGGAGTTGATAAATAGATTTTCAAATGACGATATCGATCATTTTTCATGAATTCAGGATATTCCATTTGATGAAATGATTTTACCTATAATTATCGCAAAAAATGAAATAATTTGTTCGAGTTACCTTTTAATTAATAATTTAAACAAATAATAGCAGCATAGAATTTATTGAGTTTTGATTGCCAGTGAAAGATTATATACTTTAACATCATTTTATTTCTTTTTTCTTTGACTTGTTCCACTTTCAGTTTATGAGGATTACTAGTGACTATAGCAGTTTTCTGGGCCACTCATCTAGTTCAAAATCTTAATCCAATTAATTTAAACTGTCCAGTTTGTCTATAAAACAAAACTAGATAAAATTGCTTGCGGAAATTGCTCAAAAAACTAGATGAAGTTGCTACAATTTAAACAATTTTTGAAAAACAGCAACAAAAAGATATCCAATTCGATCTTTAAAATACGTTATTAAAACAGTTATAGTAATTTGTAGCCAAACAAATGTCCCCTTTTAGGATGTAATGATATATCTTACTTACTTCAAAATTAAAGGACATCCAGTTCCTATTGCCATAACCCTGCAGAGCTAAACATAGTTTAGATCTGAATATATCCAAATATAAACGCTCGTTCTTGAACTGCACCCTGCACTGCTTTCTTTCAAAATGATTCCATAAACCCCATTACATTACTAAAACGTATGTTGTCTCTTCACTTAATTATAAGACATTCGTTGATTATTAATCAAATTCCGTGTATACTTTCTCCTATACGTTATATAGAGAAAGTATAGTAATCGACAAAATATTTATACTCGAGATTTTGATTAATCGCCACTTTTTAGACCTCCCTGAATTCGGAAAACACATTTTTGGAAAATGTCCGTCTGTCTGCTGTCTGTGACAAAGATAACTTTAAAACCTTTTGAGCTAGAAGGTTGAAATTTCGTACAACGGTTTTGACGCCAAATTTGCAGATTTCTATCAAATTGTGAGTAAAATATGTTCTAAGGAAGTGCCGTCTGTCCGGCTATTCGAATATAAGTTAACACGATAGTTACAAAACGAAGAGAGATACGATTTAGTACACAGAGTTAACATCTATAGTGTAAGATACCTAACAAATTTTGAGCCAAATACAACAAAAGGTTCACTCTCTGTCAGTATCCTCCTTAAGAAAAATGTAAACGTGATATTTAAAAAACGCAATGGCTTAAATATATCAAATTTGGTATGGGATTTTGTGACTACAAGTGCAATTTTGTGTTACATTTTTGTTTTAATCGGTTGAGAAAAATGTGTTTAAAACACAAATCCGATTTTTGGGTACTGTTAATACATGCCAGGGATTAATTGCCAAATAACTCGCCAAGAATGACACGATATATGCAGTAAAAATGCTAAATTCAAGCCAAAAGTTAATATTCAGTAACTATTGCAGTCTCTTGCCATGTAAGGCTTTCTCTGGCATGCCAAATTTATTAGAGAGAATGAGAGAAAGTTTTAAGGATTTCACTGCCTTTAGTTATAGATTGTTTTATAGTGTAGAAATCTGTATGGGAATTCTTTCAGAAATGATCCGATCGCGAAATTCAAAATATATTTTAAACATCTTTCGAAATACATTTTTTTTCGATACGTGTCTACCAATTTTGTTTGAAAAGCTAAACAGCTTTTCTGAAAGGAATTTTGAATAATTCATCATTCATATTTCATGAAACAGAGTGGTTTTACATTCTTTTGACTTATTTTATTATGGCATTTTTCAACTGTTTGTAGAACACGATAACGGAAAAAGAAATATACAAACCGTTCCGAAAACTGGCAGAAACAGATGCCATGCCCACAGATTCAATCTAATCTACAGGGACAAAACTTCGGTTCCGATAGGAAACACGGATACTCCAACCTGCTTTTATTTTATCGGAAGCAAAAAGCAGAATTTTCAGTCTACAGGCTCTATGTGGTTTCTTGGATCAAGTTGAAGCATTTTATATGAGATATTTCCAATTTGATTTTATATTAAAATCCTTTCCATCCCACATTTCAAAAGATTTGAGTTTTCTTGAAATGATATGGGAACCACAGAGAAAAGGTTAAGAAAAAGAACTGAGCTTACAAAGTTTTTAAAAAAATATGCGTGGAACGTGATCCTCTAGTTATATAACCAGAAATCAAATCGATTTGAAAAACAGAAAATGGTGCAGGGAAGAGTTGAATGAAATAGACATAGGAAAGGAACCGCTGCTTTATGATTGAATAGATAGTTTTATGGAAATAAGGAAAAATGAAGCACTGAAACTTTCATTTCTGCATGCTTATGAAAAAGAAATGTATCTTCTATTTTCTGTTTAAATCCTTGGATATTTAAATAATAATGGAATTTTAAAATAACATCCAAAACACTATATTTAGATTTGATATTTACGTCACGAATAAATGAAGCGCAATTCTGCATAAGTTTGTAGAAAACTAGTTGACTTTGACGATCAATCGATATAATCCGTCTGCAGATCTCCCGGAACATTCACAATATATCCATAAAGAATGATACAATATTTCTCTAAATACTATTCAGCACTTGTATGATTCAATTCCAGGGTAAATCCAAGCTATACTACGTGCTAAAGGTGGCCTGACGCCTTATTAACATAGATTCTGGCACTCTTTTTGTGGCGTTTGCATTATTTTGATATGAATCTGTAGATGAAATTATCCTTTCAAAACTCTTGATTTTATTTTGTTTGGAAAGCATTATTCTGTTCGTTATTATTACATTTCTTAATATTAAATCAGAATATCAATAAGAATATTGGTGATTAGAATGTGTTAATCAGACGAATACGAACTTATCAATAAAATTACACATTAACATGGCTATTAATATAACTGCCGTGAAGATTCAGTCGTTTGCAATAAGTTCCTGAACATTTTTTCGAAGAATGCCATCCCCAGTGATGTGAAATGAACTTTAATGTCCTTTTGAAACTTCTCATCGATCTCTTTTTCTTCTTTTGAGTATAGAATATGGTGCAGTCATATCTAAACGTTCACCCTCCAAAGTCACAATTTGGTCATGCTGATCGGTCAACTTGTTACCTGGGATTCCGGCTTCATCGATTTCTTTCGAACAACTTGATCAATCGTTGAATAAGATTTATTTCAGCTATATTGCACCTTTATCCACTTTCAAGGAGCATGGGTCTCAAAAAAGAATTATCTTCATCTGCTCTATCAATTTAAGAAAGGCTCAGAATGCCAAAAGAATAATTCCAAACTAATGAGAAGTTTCAAAGAAGTTTTGAAGTCCATCTCGCATCACTGGTGGCAATGTTTATCAAAGACGGAATTGGAAACTTAATCCACTTCCTGAAAGACCTTCACGTTGATTTCTTCAAAAAGTAATTATGGCTGTGCATAAGTTTTGGCTATAAATTCGTTTGTTCTTTAATCTTGTCAATTTTTTTCTGGTCCATAGGAGCTTGAGAAAAGCGATTCTCATGCATCAAATATACTGGGTGATTATAAAAAAACCTACCCCGATATATGAAACCGTAACTATCATAGTATTTACAAGAGCGGAGTAAAAGCTTGGTTCAAGGCATTTTGAGGTATGCGCTCAAGAATCATATGGAAAAAAAACTTTTGCATTTACAAAAATATTTCAAAAATTTTCAAATGGCAACACCATTTTTTTTTATTGGAATGTGTTCTCCATAGCAAAAATAAACAATAAATAGCTTTGGAACGGTACCTTATAGCTCGAAAGTCATCAGCGCTAGACAGATTAAGAAGAGAAGTAAGGCAATTGTGGTGTACCTACCATAGAAGTGAAGCTCAACAAATTCCTTTAGGCGTGAAGTACCAGGCCATTGGTTCTAGGCACCATATGCAGCACGCAAAGTGTCATCATGGTTGATGTAGGTCAAGTATATAATTTGTGAAATGCAATAAGAATGTTTGCTATCTATTGCTTCTCTGCTGTTATTGGTTGTTTGCTCTTTTCTTCTTAGTCTGTCTAGCGCTGGTAATCTTCTTGCTACAGGTACCGTTCCAACGCTATTGTTTTTTGCTATGGAGAACATATTCCAATAAAAAAAGTTGGTGTTGCCCTTTGAAAACTTTTGAAATTTTCTTCACGGTAATTATTAGAGTTTAACTGTTGTTTTTCATAAGATTCTTGAGAGAATATTTCAAAATGCTTTGAACCAAAATCTTATTCCGTTCTTGTCAATACTATGATAGTAAAAGTCTCATATATCGGGACCGTTTTTTTTTTTTATAATCCCCGATATAGGAAACTCAGATTACATCATGAAGTGAAGTTTTAAGATGATTTAGTGGCTTTAATTGTGGGCTTACCTCATCAAATTCAATAAAATTAGTCACTAAATTTGAAAATTTTCGAAAGAATATTAATAAAGCAATAAAACAATTAAAAAGTTCTTTTCTTAGAATCCACTGACAGAGATTTGAAGTAACCAGTATAATGCGATTCACTTTGTAATGAATGCACAAATTTGACTTATTAGTTGTTCAGCAACCACTCAATCAAGGTATCTAAAATACCTTAAATTTCATGTTTCCAACTATTTTTTGTGAAAATATCTGTTTTATTTCAAAATACGATTTTGCATCAGACTGCTTCTATATTTTATGAAACAAAGCAGCCTTATACTCATTTCACCTTTCTTGCATTTTATTGTGGAAATTTTTCAAATGCTTACAAAATAAAGAAATGGAAAATGAAATATCAAAACAGTTCCAAAAAGTGACTCAAACATTTTGAACTCTGTAAATTCTAATCTATAGGGACAAAGCTGTATCAGCCGCTATAAAACACAGATGCTTTTATTCTAGCCGGAAGAGAAAACTAAATTTTATACATTTCCGGTAGCCTAAAGCATCTTTCTTGAGTCAAGTTGTGGCATTATATATGAGATTTTACCAATCTGATTTTATATATATAAAAAAACTTTTCTTTCGTACAGACCAAAAGATTTGAACTTTTCTGAGAAAATAAGATTAAAAAACAGATGAATTTAGAAAATTGGAAAACAGAAGTACGCTGAAACGTGATCTTTCAACTATATAACCAAAAAATCAAACTGAATTGAAAAATGAAGCAAGAAAACCTTTCTTTGTGATTGCAGGGAAAGTTATATATATATATATATATATAATTTAGGAATGTTCTATACTGTTTAACTTTTAAGAAGAAAAAAAAAATGTCGATTTTCCTTTAAGGCTATATTTAATTTCCAAAAAAAAGTATTTAAAAAACATAATTTTAAAGCAACAACCAACACAATATATTTGGATGTAATTTTTGCATTAAAGTATATTTCAAATGTAGTTCTGCGTAAGCTTAAACATGTGCTCGTGGTTCTTGTGATCGCTGCTGCCATCGCAAGAAGGAAGATTTGTTTTGTCTAAAGGATATTTTATGTTTATGTTCGGTCAGTTTCACAAAATCTCACATTTTATAAATTTTTTATTTTCTCCAAAGGATATTTTAGATTTATGTTCGATAAATTTCACAAAAACTCACATTTTGTGAGTTTTCTAATAGTCTGTTTAAAGAATGTTTACATGGGGAACTCATGAAAATCAAAAGTAGAAATCATATGTTAATTTGGTTATTCAGAACAGAAAAAATAAAATTGTTGCTTACATTATAAATTTAAGATACTCTTTAGACATATCTAGCTCAGTCCATTTTGGTAGTTATTCCATGAAGCATCAGTTTGATTACAAGCCTTTATCAGAAAATAAAAACTTTCCTTTTTGCAAAAAAAAATGCATTTAAAAAACAAAGGTGACATACGATACATTTATGAGATGTCAGCAAAAGAAAAAAAGATGACAGTCCTTTTTTCAATATGAACTTCAATTATTTAATCTACGTAGTTAAAATTGTAAATTCTTTCGTGTTTTGGTTTTTACGTTAGAAATATAAATTATTGATTAGATCTTTTTTCAAATTTCGTATAGAGTTTTGCAAACTATTCTCTACTTAGATTTGTTCAAAAACTGTGAACTGTGAAGCACAAAGAAGGTTTCAATAAAAATTTCGTGACAATAAGCTCAGTTGTCAAGTATGTGTTAATAATTGTGTGTTAATATACACCGAAGATTATTTTAATATTTAGTGTTACCATTCTTACTGAATGAAAATACTACAGACATTTTAAATTATTTCATTTATTTGCTTCATGTTGCCATTCGAAATATTTATTGTAATTTTGTATTATTTATTAAAAATTGTTAATTATAAACTATAAAAAATTATCTTCCGGATTTTTTGAAATCGTTTGATACTTTCTAAGCTTTTTCTAAAAGTTATAATATTAAAATGCTTTTGTGAAACTGATGTTCTCTCATCTTAATTAAAATAACGTTGTACTTGATAAAATATTATAATATTCAAAACTCTTATGTATAAAAGTATTTGCACATGAAAGTATGAAATATCTCTATTAAAATTTTGCCTATTTACTTACTTTTTTTTTCATCTATTGCGAATATTCAATATATTTTTACCTTCTCTCAAGAAATTTACATTGCGTTGTCAACAGTTGATTTTATATGGGATGGCTGTAATATTGATAGCGACGAATGAGACTTTGTTGACTAATATTAATAGATTTAGTTGTTATAAGTACAAATTTTGCTCAAAAGTAATGAAATATAATATCATGATTTAAAGTCACGATTCTTTTAAGGTTTCAAAATGTTTTATGTGATAGATGTATTCTTTTTATTTTATAAGAATTTTCAAACTGATGTAAATCTTTATTTATAGTATTATTTTAAAAAAATTTAAGTAGGAGAAAAAATAGGATGCCATTTCTCACTTTAACGAATTCATTAAAAAACAAAAACAATTGAAAATAAGTATTAAGAGATAACAGGGTGAAGATAAATATATATAACCTGGTTGGGGGGTTTTGAATTTCGAATTCTAATTAAAAAAAGATTTAAGAGGAATGATTTTTTTAAATTTACCATTAATTATGTTTTATAATGATTAATTAATCCTTTTTATGTTTTTTTAACGAAAACAGTTATTTATTACAGTTGGAAATCATAGGATCTCCACAAACTTTTTTTATTTATAAAACTATTGTTGTTGTTTTTTACTTTAATTTAAATACTTATTAAAGTTAATGTATTATCTTTCTGGAGGGCTTTTTCATTAACATAGAGATTATACATCTTGAATAATAACTCATACAAAAAAACTTTCAAAATGTGAAAATACTTACCAATGCATAAAAATCGCCTTTTGTGAGAGAAAGGACTTTGCTCTCTAGTTCAGCTTAATAAAGTATTTCTTTAAGTAATTATTCTCCCAAGAGGAAAAAGTATTAATTTTCAGGACAAAAAAAGCACTTCTCATAATTTTTTGTATTTTGTTCCATGACAGTTTTAACGAAAAGAAACGGACGAAAGAATTATCACAACACCCGATTCCTGTAAGAATTATGTAAAGTGGGTAAAATAATTAATTATTAACTGGGTATATACCACCTAATAGGATTTGTGTGATAATGAACATCCTTTGAAAATCTTAAGAATAATTTTTTTTTAAAATCGAAGGCATTTTTCATAATATATTCCTTATTTATATGATATATTCAAGTTATTTGTTTAAGAAATTCTTTTTATTGATGCTTCATTTTTAAAAGTAAATCCTATCTGATACATCGTTTAACCCAGTCATTGCCTTTTACGAGGTTTCTCGTAGGAAACTGCGGTAAAATTAAGCGTTTATAAATTTCGCTGGTAGTGAATGGATTAAAGTACTTCTACCTTAACTTATGAGCCTCTCGTATCTTTAATTTTCTCGGACTCTATTAATAACTTTCATTGTCTGAAGGTAAAATCATTTTACCTGTTAACATTACAAATGTTATAAAGCTGCTGAATTTGCAGAATGTGGATTCTCCCGTTTAGAAAGAATAAAAGCTGTGCAAGGGGTCTCTCTCTGTTTGGCATTTCCCATCATCTCTACCCTTTTATGCATAGTATCTGAATAATAGCAATAATTTGGAATTGATTCATTTCAAAAAATGTTTTAACTTGCTAGAATATCTTAGTTTAAATCAAATTAAAATTTAATGGACTTTAATGATTCCAACACCTTTAAAAAAAGATGTCTCAATATTTTCAAACATCCATCTCTTCAATTTTTTTTCCCAAACTATTGACTGAAAATAAGCTTATCAATAGTATAGTCAACAAAAAAATATTGATAGTTCAATAACTCGACACAATCAATTTTTTTCAATCTTTATTTCCAAAAACTTGATACTATTAACTTCGCTTCGATAGCCGCAACAGACCATGTTTAAGAACACTCTAGAATTTTCATATGGCCTTCGAACTATGAAACCTTTGAATCCACAATTATAGGAATATGTTTCTGTCGAAACATTTGAAATATCACTTTCAGAATAGATATCAATTTTTTTTTTATCTTTTCTCTTTCATTACTTTACTTCACATTTCCTTTAAAGGCTTAGTTTTGATCCATGCTTATTTAATGAATTTTATCCTTTCTTTTAAAGATAAATTTGCCCGGCACTCCAAACTATAATAAACCGAAACTTCATTACATTCTCTCTAATAAAAGGCACTATTCCCTTCCCCCATACATAAAATAATGGTCATTGGTCAAAGCCATAAACACCAGGGGTGCTCAGATTTTTTTTTTTCAAAAAGAACTACATGCTTCTTAGTTTAATATTATTTTTTTAAAAAAACGGCACTTTCATTTTAAATTCATACCATTGGAGAGCAATAGTTAAGAAATATCGATATCTGACGTGAATAGAGATTGCAATTTTTGGCAATTAATCGCTAGCATGCGGTTAATAATAAGTAAAAGAAAAATAAATATTTTGGGCGGTCTTTTTACCAATCGATTAAAAGCAAAATTTTATATAGAATTTCAATTGTAATCACAAGATCACATACCAAATTTCATTTGTTGAAGCCATTGCGTTTTTGAGTTTCTCATTCACATGCATAAGAAAGTAGTACCAATTAACAGATTTGATTTGATTGAAAATATGAAAAATTGTAAACTAAATTTCATTTGGCTAAATTGTTACTTTTTTTAATTCTCGTGTTTTCTTTGCTGCAAAACTACAGACCAATAGATCTTCAAGTCTTCGACGGATTTGGTTCCAAACTTGATATGATCTACATTATACATGCTAAACCTGTGTACCAAATTCTATTTATTCTAGCTCTTTTCCTTTTGTAGATATCGTGTTCACTTAGATGGAAAGATAGAGAGACTTTATCTGAATTGATATCGTTCAAAATCTGATAGAAATTTAAAAATTCGGTTTAAAGACTAGATATCAAATTTCGTACATTAAACTCGAAGCGGTTTTGAGTCATCATGTTTATAAACAGATTGAATTCAAAGATATTATGGTAAAACAAAGGTCAGAAATTCAAAGATTCGTCAAAAGTTTGACTTCCAATTTTTTAAAGATTACAAAACTTTGTACACTGAGTGCACGAGAAACTCAAAAACAAAATTCTCATTCTAATAATTCAACCAGAAGGAGTGGTATTCCCAAAACTTTCTCGCAAACTCTCTAATAAAGACGTTATCCCAGAGAACGCCTTGCATGGTAATGGCGTACAGTAGTTGAGAAATGCTAACTTTTGGAGTGAATTTAGCATTTTTACGTGTGAACATTGGTAAGTTGGGTATTTTTTAGGGGGAAGGGCATGTGGTTAATAGTATCTGAAAATGGAATTTGTATTTTAGATTAGCGACTGAAACAAAAAATTTTGCACAGAACTACTCGTTTAGCCTCAAAATGAGATATAAATTCCATATATTTAAGTTATCGCGCGTTTGAATTATTGCTTTTACATTTTTCTGAAAAGAGACTATCAACCAACTGTTGGATTTGTCTCAAAATTTGATAGATGTCTACATTATAGATTTTAAATCTATATGTCAAATTTCATCTACTTAACTCCCTTCGTTTTGTAATTATCGTGTTAACATATAATTTGACAGCCGGACGGATAGACGCTTTCTTTGAACAAATTTTTCTCAAATTTTTCCGAAATCTGCACATTTTTATCTGAAGACTGTATATCCACTTTCATCCGTCTAGCTCAAAGCGTTTCTCGGTTATCTTTGTCACAGACAGACAGACGGATATTTTTCAAAAAAAGTGTTTTTCGAACTCAGGGAGGTCTGAAACATGGAGATTCGTCAAAATCCCAAGTTCGAATTTTTTTGATGTTTACTACACTTACGAGAAAGTAAAAATACATCATTGCACATCATACCAACAACAATACCTGGAGACTAGCCGATTTAAATCTCGACTAGATGCAGAACAGTCATTGTCTGAATATTTGTGAATCTGGATGAATCAATTGTTCGATTTCGGATGAAAATATTGATTCGCTTTTAATGAACATCTTTTATTTATTGCGAATCTTGCATTGTTACTGTGGCCATTTTACTTGCAAACGCATCTGAAAGTTTCATTTACTTCAATATATTTTCATTTACTTCAATCATTAAGCATCAATATATTCACTCATCGTCACAGGAAATGATGCTTCCTATGGTACAGATCCAACATTTAAAATGGCAACTAAATCTGAAAAATTCTTGTTGTTGGTATGGCATCTTCATTGCATAAGCGCATACAATTATCTAACAATCATGTTAAAAACAAAATCGTCAGAAAAGAACAAAATACAAAAATCACTATTCTTAAATTTTAGAAGTAAGCAAATAAAAAGTTGCATAATCTGTTAGTGAGAAAAATAAAAATCTGAATTACTTTTTTCATTATTTTAGAAAAATAATACTTCTATTTAAAAAATAATAATATAATATACTATTATAATTTCCATTCCATCGTCTTGGTATCGAATATCAATATTTATTCAATAGAAAATCCAATTTCTTCAAACGAAATGCTAAAAAATTATGATCTATAACTGAAAAACAATACGTCATATAATGTATAAACCTATATTTGATTGAAAAATTCTATATTATACTACATTTCAGTTAATGTCTTTTCAAATATGTTTTATTAAGGTTTTTTTGTTTTACTATCATACAATGAAATGTAAATCTACTAATGTGTTCGCCATATCAATTTTTATTAGAAATAGCTTTGATGCTAAAATACGAAATTATTTTTTGAAATAATAGCTTTTTTTCTCATTTTAAAAACCAATAAGATCAATGTTATTTTTGGATTAATTAAACTAAAATCAAAATAACCCTTAAGGAGAAAAAACATTTTTTAAAAAATCATTTTAAAGGACAGCATTAAATATATTAATAAAAGATTAGAGTATTATGATTCAAAGCTTAATGAGTTTTTTTAATTAATCATCAAATTCTTTTTTCCTCGACTTATGAGGTTTTAAGACCTCAAAATGAGTCAAAATAAAACACAACTCCAGATATATTTTGGTTTACAATGCGTACAAAATTTACATGTTATTAAGTTATTCACTTTACTCGCAACAACGATAAGTACATAGATGGAATTTTTATATTTTATATACAATATTTATAATTGGTCTGAATGAAAATAGTATTGAAACATAGTGTTACGGATTCCACTACCAAGTCTGTAAATTCACCGATTTCGCCTCAATAAATTACGACGACTATTATTAAACACAAAAACACAGACTAAGAATACAAAGACGACAACTATGTAGATCCGAGTTGTACACACAGCAGCACACTACAAAAGACAGTAGTCCACAAGTAGTAATTCGGTAGTAATAAAGACCACAGCACGCAAAGCGGCCAGACAGAATTCAATAGGAGATGGAACCTTCAGAGCTTCACTCTACGATCTCTCCAAACTGCTGAAATTCTCCACTGTCTCCTCACTTTAGCTGTATTCAACTGGCGACTCCTACTACAAGACTGCCCACTCCAACATGGCACGACGCTGCTTCTACAATTAACGCTAGGACTCAGCACATAGCAGTTCAGCACTCGCTTGAGCTTCACACAATGCTGGACTATTCCGCCGTTACATCGTTATCTTCAGGACTCGTTACGTGTCTACGACTCCGACTACGATTTATTGCAGCTTGAGAGTGCCGGTCTTTTATAGTTCCAGGAAGGCGGGCCGAGAAGGTTCGGGCCATATCAGGTGTATCTCGGTTCCTATTAGCTGGATTGTTAATATTCTCGAAACTTCCAATAAAATCTATTTTTTCACCAAAGTTGCCAAATGATCACCAAGTTTAACGCCAAACTCTGAGATCCCTGACGCGGCACCCGATCAGCACCCAACAGAGCTGATCGTAAAACGATCAGCTCTGTTGTCTCAGTGATTGAACTAACCGTGATGGTAAGCAACATTACTGGTTTGCAACAATATAAATCCATCTGATGATAATTCTATATACTATCTGTTAGTCGAAACGAAACACGATCCTAAGTACTAGAGGACCCCATACAAAGTAGCACTAAGTTGTTTTATTGTGACATATTACAAAGTGATGTCAAAAAATATTGATTTTAACCCCTTGACTACTTATATACTATTTGAAACGTTTATTGTTATTTTAATTCCTATAATAATACAAAAGACGTTTGAAATATTGAAGCATTTCTAAATGTTTTTTTAATCTTAAATGACTTAAAATTTGCACTCAATTACAGATATAAAATTAAAAATTAATAACTCGTTTCACAAATCAGACTCGTCGTTGTATGCTGAGGGGTTAATGATAAGATAAAAATTTGGATTAAACTATATTAGTAAGAACAATTTATTTAAAATATCATTTTTTTATCGAGAAACCAGTTACTTTACAATAAACAGATTTCTTAAAAAGAAACGCTTTATAATATCATAAAAAAGAACGAAAACACATAGTAGATATATTGAACTCAAGAATTTTTTTTTTAATCGGGAGCGTTCTCACACAATTCTTTGTGTACTTACAATTAATATTTATTACTGCCTACACAAATATGGTGGAATAATTATTTAACATGATTAAGACTTATTGATTTACAGGCATCTTAACGGTTGGAAAATACAGAGTGTCCCACAAGGTATGCAGCATCTAATATTTATAGATTCGGATACATTGATGTATTTTGATGTTTGACATGTGGGGACCCCGGATAAAACGTCATGATCAAATTACACGAAGAACTTTAATTATGAATCCGACAGTTTATATTCCAAATTATGATACATACGACGATTTCACAACATGGAAGCTTCCCTAGATGATTATTGTCATCATAATATAAATGATGGCACGACGATCATAAGTACGTACAAAAGATAAGCAATTATTGGTTTATGTAAGATGGTGCTAGATCTCACGGCACTCAGCGAAACTTCGATCTCTTAGCGGAACATTTTTACCATAGATTGATCGGACTGGATTCCACAACGAAAAAGGACAATGTTATAGAGTGGCCACCTTACTCCCCAGATCTTAATCCATGCGACTTCTTTTATGGGACGTTTGAAAGACACAGTGTATCTCACATAGGCCTCAACATTGGATGACTTTAGAGCAGCAATCGAAACCGAGGTCAAGGAAATTGGAACACATGTTTTGCAGAAAACCACTGCGAATTTCGATTACAAACTTCGCCAAGTCATTTGTTCGAACACCCAACATTTCGAAAATCCGCTGTATTGAAACTTCTCAATAAACATTGATTTTTACTTTTTTTTTTTTTGATTTTTTGAAGTTTTTATAACATAAGCTTCACACGTAAATTAGAGTATGACGCTATATTCGGGGACCCCACATGCTATACATCAAAATACTCGTCTTGACGTGTTCTATTCGAATATGTAAATATTGTATTTTGTGTATTTTGTGAATACACCTTATATTTTGTGAATTTGGGTGACCATAGCGTGTTTGTAAATCTTTCCAAAATTCATCAAAAAATATCTAACGTTATATTTTCGGATACTTTTTATTCTTTTGTTTTTCATAATTTTGATCGGTGACTTCGTTCTACTAAAAATATAAAAACCAATTTTTAGTCGAATTTTATTATTCTATTTAGGCTGCGATCTTACAAATAAATATATATTATTTAATATTTAGATAAATTAACAAAAAAAATGATTAAAAATGTAAAATTTATATTGAACATTACCAGTAAGTAGATAACGATAAATTAAAGGCTTTAAATAGGAAATAAAAGTTTTTAAGAAAACAGGGTTTAACATACTAGCTAACAAAATAAAAGAATAAAAATAGATAAGTGCTTAAGATTTTATTTTTAATTTTGAAACACGCAAATCTGGAAATTTCTAAATTAATTTAGCATACCTTTGTATTATTATAATTAGTGAATCAAAATTAATTCTTTCAGAACTTTACTATATAATGGTTGATTGCTTTTTTTTATTAGATAAAATATACTTCGAAAAATATTATATTCAGCTAGTTTTGACTTTAAGTATCACAAATACTCAAAGTAAATTCCTTTTGTTACACAGTATATATCAAGTCTGTATGGCAATTCTTATTAAATCTTCTGTTGCATGTATCTGCCAATATTTGCAATGCTGTACATGATATATGCTTTAAATTAGAAATGGCCATTGGACATGAACAAAAATGCAATCATCTGCAAAACTCCGCAAAAAGGAAATTCATTTCAGCTTTTCATTTCTAAATCACATATATAAAAAATATCTATTCAATGAGTTTTACGAATCTTTGATACGATATTTTCTTAAACAAATTCCACATACTAATTAATTTTGTTGAATTTGATCTCCAAGATGACGTAAAACGATTTCCAAAGTAAACCCGCGTTATTAAAATTCAAACTCATCGCTTCGCTAAACAATAATTTCACTTTAGAAAAAACAATATAAACCTACATTTCGTATTCATCAGCTTATAAAAAAATAAAACAATTGTACATTATTTTTTTTAGAAAATTTTAAAAAGAAGATTTTTATGACAGTTACCAGGTCTTTTTGAAAGTATAATTGAGTATAAGTATAATATCTTCATTTTATTTTGCTGAAATCTTTCCAGTTTTAACTTTAAAACTGAATACACTTATAATCAAATCTGCTTTTCCTTTATTTCAAATCCACGAACGATAAATCCGATTAAACGATGCATCTAGTTAGCATAGTATGAGAAACTGGATTCTTTGCCCGCATTCGTGGTTTTTATAATAAATTGTTTGTAATTCATTTGTGTATTAGTTGTAATATGATAGGGTGTAATGTTTTCATATTATTTGAAAATACTTCTATTTCTTTCTTCCGAATAATTTGTTAAGATAATTTTTCCTTACACACTCATATTTTCTATGTTAATTGAATTGTTGCGCCAAAGTGTTGCCAAAAATAAAATAAAACTCGCATTGTTAAATTAATTGCTTGCAATTAGCTGCTTTTATTGGCGATTTATGTTGGTAATTATGATTACATAATTACTTTTCGTATTTAGAAACAAAGAATATCTCCAATATAATGCTTCTTTAAGTATTTGTTATTAATTGCTGAGAATGTATAATTAATAATTTTAAATGATAATAAATTTAAATGAACGTATTTCTTATATCCTTTTTAAAAGAAATTCTGTTTATTTGAACAATATTTACATTTAATCTTTCATTTATTATTCAATACAATAAAAAAATTTGTTTATTTTCCTTAATTTCAGAATAAACAAACTTTCAGAATTTCAGAACGCTAATATATAAGCAAGTGCTAACGCTAATATCGTTTGCAAGAATCGATTTTTACGAATATACAATACGTTGAATTAGAGAAAAAAAGCGTATAAAAATTTGTAATTTTTTTCTATAATAATAACTCGTTGAATAAATTAAAAAAAAATAATATGAATAATTTCGTTGTATAGTATTATTAAAAGTTTTTATATAATAGCCTTGAATCTCTTTATTTTTTCTAATTAACATCGTTGAAATCTATTTATTACAATAAGATAACAAAGACTTCTAAAATTTTCCAACAGATGAACCTTCTGAGAACTATTAATCATTAATGCATAGTACTAACTTCTTCGTAAAAATTTTAACAGCTTCGAAAAAACTATCATAATCCCTCATAAACAAAAACAATTTAATTTGGAGGGAAACATAATTTTTTTTACAGTGAGAAATCTGTTTCTTTAATTAATTCGAATTCCAGGGTATTAAATAAATTAAAATCTTTTTAATGCTTAAAGAGCTTTTATTTTAGAATGACGAATAAAAAGAACTTTTTAATGAAATTTCCATTAAATTTCAATTAATTTTTTATAATATTAAATGTTTTATTTAAGGATTTCGTATATTCCTTTTTAACGAAATTAAACAATTCACATTTTTGTAATTGTCTGCCTTGATTCAAAGTAATTAAAACGAAATTCCAATTTATCCACAGCAAATATAAATGTTCATTAAAATGCATCATTATTGTTTCTTCAAAAAGGCGTTAGTAAGAATAATATTAATAAGTTTATATGATAAATATGTTTAAACGCAAGCAGCACTAAATATTCAGAACAAATATTTAAAAAGAAGTATCAATATAAATAAGAATAAAATACCTCAATTATTATATTCTATAGAAATTATAGAATCGATTTTTTTTCCAATTTTGCTCATAAATACTATAAATCATTAAAAAAGTTTTAAAGAAATTTTTTCGAAATTAAAAAATTTCCTTTTTGTTATATAATAAATTATGCTTCTATTACATATACATATTATTGCAGTAACAAAAAATATGATGGCTTAATAGAAAGTAATGTTTAATAAAAATAATGAAAAATTAAAAAAGAAAGATATTTAAATAAGATTTTTACCTTATCGATTTTGAAAAATGATTCTTTAAAATGAAAATGTTTTGAAGTTTCTTATTATTTTAAATATTAATTTAAAACTAGAAATCTTGCTTTTACCAATGGATGGAGATTAAAAATTATTGTACAATTTTCTGCTTTTCTATTCTATGTTCATTTAAATTATACATCCTTCTTTAAAAAAAATGTAATAACCAATGAAAAATTTTAGTTTTGGAGACTTAAAAATCCTTTGATGTTACATGTAATTTTTTGAGGAGTTTGCTTTTGAAGATGAAATTGGATGCATTAAAGCATTTTACATTGTGAATTCTTAGAATGCCAACATTAAATACATTTATCCTTTTTTACATAAGATATTTATATCTCGTAGCGTCCAAAAATTGATTTAAATATGATAACCTTAAACTTTCATCCTTAATAATTTTTAAAAAGGAAATGCGTATTTAATCTTTGCTGTAAATATTTCTGTAAGTCTATTTTGATTTTGTTTACAAGTGCTGAAGCGTAAAAAAGATTTCATATGATAAAGGTTAAATAATTAATGAGTCATTAGTCAAAAATTGAAAATAATTTCATAACTTAGCAATGTCAAATAATTAATTAATTAAAAAATAATAATGTATAAAAAATTGAAATCTGCTATTCGCAAATTTCAAGTCATCATGTGACATTTTTTTTTAAGTCGCGCGATATTAACCCGAAAGAAAAACAGTAAGTTCTCTCATGACTCGTATTTCACAATCGCAACATTTAGATAAGCAATGGTTTTTGACCATCTCATAATCAATTGAACTCGTAATTTTTTTTCTCAAGACGGGAGATTTTTTTTTCGCGAAAAACCAGTTTTAACCGGTTTTGAACAATCACGTGATTATCAGATTACGCATGCGTCGATATTTAGAAAAGCGATGACCAAAATATAAATAAGATAGCAAACTATAAAATTAAATATAAATAATCTCAACCAAAACCGATTAGGCGATTCACTTATTTGAAGAAATTAAATATAATTATTCATTCATTCATCGAGCAAGGCCTTATAATCTTATAAAACTTTAGCCTAGAATAAACTTTTCGAAAAAAAAAACTAAGAACGAATTCTTTTGCTACATTTTATAAAAAGAAATATGAGTATTTTAGAAAAATTCCTTTCCTGAAAAAATTTTTAAACTTTCCACTGCTAATTGTGTTGGGAAAAGTGGCAAAACAACTCTCGGTTTCATTAGAAATCTTTGTCTTCGAACGCTCTCTTTGCTGACACAAGTTAAATTAAAAAGCGACAAATGTTCTGAAGCGACGAATTCAGTTTCTATTATGTAAGACAATCACTGAGACGAAAATTAGAAATTAAGGAAAACAAAAGACTCACGCTTACCTGGTTTCAGTCGATTTTAAAAGCTATGCAGCCTGAATTCTTTAGAAAATCAGATAAAACTTATTTCATTTACACGCTCGTATTTCATTGCACTAATTTTCGAAACATTTAAGTTCACGGAGCATGAATTGATTTATTAATCGTTCTGCTTTGATATATTAGCAGCTAAAATTGTAGTTGAAGATATATTTTCTTTAAGAATATGATTTATTTTAAAATGTGGTGTTTTAAGTATACGTTTTCAAATTTATTTGAAATGAAATTTAAATTAATTTATATTTTATTCGTTAATTCAAGAATTTCTGAAATACCATGTCGTTAAATTTCGTTAATCAGTTTAGCAATCGTCTTTACACATGCATGATATTTTAGAGTTTATTAAGTACTAGCCACCTTTGGCGACCAGCCGGTTCGCCAGTATTACCGCTCACTACAATTTTCAATTAAATATTTTAAGTAACTGGTCTCTTAAAGGATTCTCAAACAAAACATTTTAAATCTTCAAATTTTGATAGTCATACCAAACTTATATTGTTTAGATCGTTTCGTTCAATTTACTATATATATTTTGCTAATTTCTTGCCATTTCCGGAAAAACTTCAACTTTAATTAAAAATGTAAATGACGAAATTGCAATTAATATTAAGATATTTTTTAATAAAACCAAGCGTTTTATTTTATTAATCATCTTTATTGTTATTTATTAATTATTATTATTATTGAATATGAGTATTGCAAACAGAATCGCTCGGTATTTAAGTCTTATGTTAACTACAAAATATTTTTCATAGTTTATGTAATATCTCAAACAATAATTCAACAAACATTTCTGAGATTAAGTATAAAATTCAGTTTTTAGTTTTGCTTTCAAAAGGATTGAAATGAAATCAATAATAATATTTTGTTCCTGCTTATAAATATATTTCAAAAATTATGAAGTCTAAATTTAATGCAGTAAGGTATCATATTCTGATAAATATTCTGGACACACCAAATTTTAAATAAATGAATGAATGTTTCTATTTTCCACGATCAACTAAGACTTATTTATGAAGTTTTAAATGTTAAAAATTTAGAAAAACTCACCATTTTCATAATCTTAGGCCAATTAATCTTGAGAAATCTGCGCGCTTATTGGCGTATTTTCTTTGAAACGATCGATGAAAAATCTAAAATTATCCTTTTTTTATTGAATAGTGATATTCAAATCTTCATAAATCAGTCAGTTTAAGTGATTTGAAATTAACTCTTAAAAGTCAGTGATTTAGTTGATTGGAAATTAACTCTATGACCACCATAAAATCTGTGCTTTCTCTTGTGGTGTATGCATTCTCCATAATATCCGATCGAATAAAACATCACATACAAAAGTACTATATAGAAGAAACACATCAAAAGTAAACATAACATTTCAATAGTTGCCAAAAACAAAAGAGAAAAAAATGCAATTAATAAGCAGACGATATTTAGAAAAGTACAGATATTTAGACTGGAAAATGAAATTATCTGAAATTAAAAACACTCGCAGACGATATTTACAAAAGTAAAAATATTCAAATCTGAAAAGGAAAATATATGAGTTATTCCATCAATAAATGCCATAAGTTTGTTTACATATTCATTATTTTATGAGTCATTAAATATCAAAATGGATCCGGGACTGAATAAACACCCTGTATAGAGAGTGTAAAAGATCATAAAATAATTTTTCTTGAATTTATTTTTTAGAAAAAATAATATTTCATATTTGTTTCATTTCTTACAGACACTTGCCGAAAATTATAATTTTGCAGATTTTATTTCCAAAAAGATTTAATTTATTTTCAGTTAGATCTTTAATCAATGTGATGGCAACACTTTGGAAAAAGCTATTTTTTTCTCATGAATGCGAAACGTGCTTAATCCTCATTTTTATTTTTGACGAAAAAAATTATTGAAAAACATAGTTAAAATATTTATTTAAAAATTCATTAAAAATAGAAATTTAATTTTAAGATTAAAACAGTAGTATCATTTAAAAGATAAATTTTTTATCTTTAACTTCATGTAAAAATCTTTTTTGTGCGGTAATATTTTCGGCAGTTATAGCAGAAACACGTCAAAATTTCGCTTAATTTTTAAATAAATACAATTCTAGTTAAAAATTCGAAAAAATAACCCCCAGGTGCACATTCCCGGCCTCCAAGGTATACACGTGCCAAATTTGGTAGCTGTAGGTTGAATGGTCTGGTCTGTAGAGCGCCAACACACACACACACACACATTGAGCTTTATTATAAGTATAGACTTTCCAGTTGGTTGGTTGGTTGATTTGATTTTATTGGCGCAAGAGCCATATTTGGCTATACTGCGCCAAACATATGGTAGATAAACAAGATCAAGGTGCTATAACGTATGGTGGTATAGTATTAGCAGGGATTAAAATCTAAAAACACTTTTCTCAAACTGAATTCTAAAAGTCAAAATATAGCTTGTTAAAGCCAATTAAATCTATTAAAAGTGCAAGTTGTAAAATATTAATGTATAAAATCTCAAGTGTGAAGAATAATAAATGAAACAAATATACAAGCCATACAGATAAAATGCTAAAATACAAAATTATAACTAGAAAAATTTGAATTTTCAATATACATATGTTCAATTAAGGTTAACAGTCAAAAAATAAAACCTGTGGGGGGAAAAGGAGCGGAAAAGCTATATATTTTTGTATTTAGTGGGAATAATGTATTTCCTCTTTTCGTGTTTTTTAGAGAGTGGGGGAGGCGAGCTTTCCAAATCCTCAGACATATTATATTCAATTATATCCTCTTCAGACGCAAAGGTGGAGCTCATATCAGCATCGGCATCAGATTCTTGAAACTGCACATTCTTTGTTTCATCCGAAGGGAAAACAGACGTAAAATTAGAAGTTCCAGGTAAAGGAGTTTTACCAGGGCAAACATTAACAGCAACCTTCGTGGTTGAAGCTGCATTTTTAATTACCACAGAATTGGGTATTAAACGAGGAGAGGTGGTGTAAAATTTAGTAATTTTTTCTACATTAGAAGTAATGTTTTCTTTAACTGAAGAATCTTTTTTAAGTTTTTTCCGATTTGTAAGAGTTTGAAAACCTGTTAAATCAGATAAAGTGGGAGCGTTTTCACAGATTACTGCAGTAGATTCAGTGGAAGAATTCTTAACGTTAACTGATGGAGATGCTTTCGAAGCAGAACTGCATAGAAGTGTATTTGTGCTAGAAGTTATATCAGCTGTATCCCACTGAGTGGATATGGTTGCGGATAATTTTTGGACGGCAGAAGCATGACTATTTCCAACTTTAGGGAGTTTAGACTTTATAAGTTTACGAGCTTCCTGATAAGATATTTGATTTTTAATCTTTGTTGAAGTTATTTCTTTTTCTTGTTTCAAAGAAAAGCAGTTTCGGGAAAAAGAAGCATGATATTCCTTGCAGTTAACACATTTCTCTACATTAGTACAGTTAGTGCTGTCATGGCCAACTTCTGCGCAACGTGCGCATGTCAGTGTCCCGCGGCAAGAAGATTTTGAATGTCCAAAACGTTGGCATTTGAAGCATCTCAAAGGGTTTGGTATATAAGTTCTTACAGAAATGGGCATATATCCAGCTTTAATATAATCTGGTAGTTTAGAAGAATTGAATGTTAACACAAGATGCTTTGTGTTTAAGAGTTTGCCATCCCTCCTTACAGTAATACGTCTTACATTGGTCACTCCCTGATCTTTTAGTTTTTCAATAATCTCTTCAATCGAAATATTATACAATTCACCGCAAGATATAACTCCTTTGCATGAGTTTAATGATGGATGAGGATTCACTTCTACGGAAATAGTTGACAAAGACCTGAGGTTTAAAATCTGGCTTGTTTGGCACATCCAACTTCAACCAAAAGATCGCCAGATCTGAATTTCTTAATAGATTTCACTTCACCTAGGTTTCCAGTAATACCCTTTTCAATAAGAAAAGGAGACACACCGTGGAATGTTTCTTTAGAGTCTGAAATTCGATGAACAATAAATAATCGTGGAAAATTGTTTTGAATAGTCGATACATTGTTTGAACGTTTGGATTTACCCATATGATATTGTTAAATTTTCAGGCCCGACGGCACCGCCCACCACGGAGCCCAACAAGGGAAGCCAGCCACCGGCTCTGGCCATTCCCAGCCTCGGCACTTACCTTGGTGCTAGCCGGAACCTATACGCTGGGAGTTACCCCCGGGGACAGTGACCACCCTTAACGCCAAGCCCAAGGAGTAACCCCTTCGCTTGATCCCTAGCAGACTAACCATTCAGGTAGTTAGGTACCAGCCGATTGACACACCAGGCACCACAGTGTACCCTCCGTCGAATGGGTCGCTACGCACGGCCAACACTTGGGGGTTTTGGCTGTCCATGAGAAGCAAGAAGCAAACAGAGCGGCGACAGCTTCTCATGGAGAGCTCCCTCGCTTACCGTCGAGGGACGGGAAAACACAGCAGAAAGCAGAAGACGCAGAGGAGAGCGAACTGGAACGAAGTAAAGATTCCTGGGTACCTCGGGATTGGGACACCCGTACTCGCCTATAGTAGGTGAGTCCCTGAGGGTTAAGTACTTTCCAGATAAACAAGATTCCAGTTTCCAAATAAACAATACATTCTTCCTTTGAGTTCCATGCTAAAACGTCAAAATATCATAATAAACAATCTCTCAATAAAATACTTAAGCACATTTTATTCAAATAATCATTAATTTCCAAAATATCAGATTATTGGTCAAGCAAATATATCTTGGCGTCTTCCAATCGAAATGGCAAAGTAAGGTCAAATAAATATAAAAATAAATCCAGTCTGAAAAAATTATATTTTTAAATAAGCGGTCAATAATAATTTTTTTGGTCAAAGGAAAAAAATTAGCCCAAAATATTGATTTTGCGGTAAATTTTAATTAGTAAAAGTTTCAAATGAAATGAAAATGATTCTCATTAGACTGAAATTGCATAACATCCTATTAATTAAAGAAAATTGAAACAAAAAGTTTTAAAATGTATCCATAAACTAATTAGCAGTGGAAACAAATTATTTTCTAATTAGTGATAAATGATAAATTCTTTCTTGGCTTGTATTAAATAAAAAAAATTCTGTGCTAGTTAATGCTAAATGGAAAGGATTCTGTTTTCCAATGAATACTAAAAGAATATCCGGGGAAAATGTATTACTAATATGCCAAAAAAAAATATGCTAAATTTTTAGTTTGATAATAAATTAAAAGTGTTAGATATTAGAGATAAATGGCTAATAATAAATAAATATTGAATTCCATACATATAAATGAAATTGGTTTCAGATTCGAAGTTGATGTCTAAGAGTTTCTTAAAAAAGATAGAAACTTCAAAAATTATTTGTTCTTAGTTTCTCTAAAATTTAATATAAATATCTTCATCATCCTTAGTATTATTTTTGATAATGTTTTCCTACCTCTTTAATTTAACATTAAAACGTTTATTAACAAACTCATGGGAAACTCATTTTATTCAGTATCAAAAATGTTGAAATTGTTTCACATTAATAATTATAAATTAGATTATTAAAAATTATGTATCCCTCTATTACTCCTTCCAAACAATTATAATAAATACAACTAAATGAAACCTAGCAATATTAATAATTTTAGCTAACAATTGTTCATTGGAGAATTCCGTCAGAAAAGGAAAGGAACGATAATAGAGAAAGTGATTCGTGCTATTTTCTTCGCAAATAGTTTGATGTTTAACAAGGGCAAACATAGATCACATTAGCAACATTCTGGCAGTTACAGTTTGGGAAAATAAGGCATAAACTGTTCTTTTAGAGAGCTAGTTTGTTCTAGGGGGAACTTCAGGTCATTTAGAAAATGTAATATTAAAATTTAAAAAAATAATAAAATAAAAATTAAGTATAAAAATTTTGAAAATCTCAAAGGGGAAATAAAATAAAAACATACGTAAAAAATTAAATTCGATTCCAAATTAAAGTTTCGAATGTTAAGTGCTTTATTAAAAGCCTTATACAGTAACTTTGGCATTGAAAAAAAATATTAACACCATCCAGATTTCAATTTATAAAAATTTCTAATAAGATTATATTCAATAAAAAAGTAGGGTAAAATTTACTGTTCTTATTTACTATTAAAAATTTTGTATTTGTATGTAAAGTATAATCTAATAGAAATTAAAATGCGTACATGAACACAAATTTCAATTTTCAAATGTTCGCAAATTTTTTATATATATTTTTTTTGAGTAAAACTCCAAGAGGTCTAATTACATGATTAGTCTTGAAACTCCACAACTCAGTTTTAAATGAACTTCTTGATTTCAAAAATTTCTGAAATTCTCATTAGCTCAAAATAAGAATTTATATTTTTTTCTTGACTTTTATATGTTTCATAATTAGTTATTCTTTTATCGTTTGGCATAAAGTAGATATTTTAGCAGAAATTATAAAGCTCTAAAAAAATCAATCAACAAATATATTTTACATTTAGTACCGCAATTAGTATTTTAAGCAAAATTCGTTTATTTTTGAATTATTTTAAAATTCCATTTTTATTTATAGAAAAAATAATAATGTTCACACAAAAAGAACGTTGCTGGAATGCGCTTGTGTATGAATACAGTAACTTCACTTAAATAAAAATTGTTGCGAAATAAATTTAAAAATATTTTAATTCATTAAAATTAGAGAAAGTATTAAAAGAAAATAATGATATCATTGAAAAAAATTTCAATTTTAAAGTGGTTCAAAAATAGATTTTGTCTAATAATATATTTTGAAATTATTGAAGAAAACTGTTAAAGTTTCGAATGATTTTAAGTACTTAAAAATGTAACTAAAAGTATGAAAACCCCTTTCTTAGTCATTTTTCCAGTTACAGGTATTCTGTATGTGCCAAATTTAATAGCTATAGGTCCAATAGAATGCTTTGTAGAACGTTTTGTCTAATGCATGCCGTAATAGATAGTATCCAGCCATTAATCATCATAACATAAAGAGCATATAAGACTTTTCAAAAAGCAGCTAATTTCATCCATTAATTACGAATGTGTAAAAGACGCACATATGAATAAACACTTGCAAGAATGATAAAAAAGAAAAGTAAAGCTAACAGTTTAAACAAAATAAACTTATATGTTTCACAAAAATATACCTTACAATATTATAAATCTTTACCCATCCAACTTTTTAAATCAATGAATGAGAATATACAAAACCTTTAGAGAATCATTCCTTTGTTACTTTTATAAATGCATTCGAAACTCCGAAAACATTTCCTCGTGCAAATCCCCGAAACGGCTCAGCAGCTAATTACAATAAAAAAAAAGCAGGAACTCCTCTGGTTTTCATTAGAAAATCTTACATGAAACACTCTTGCTTCTAGAACAAATAAATTGCTTAGGGCTAAGTGTCCTGTGCCTCTGAGACGTACATTCATTAAGGGTTTACAAAGCTTGAGATGAAAATTAGAAATTTCGGAAAACAAATTACCTCTCGCCAACCTGGTTTCAGTAGGTTTTTGAAAGTTATCTATCTAGATTCCCTGGAAGTTAAATAAAACTTGAGTTATTAAAATGTGTTTAGATCAAAACACTGATTTTTAAGATTTTGGAACTTGTTTGGTTTAAACTCATTTTTTACCATGTTTGGCTTCATTGTAGTGGGAGTAATTAAAAGATAAATCATATTTTTAAAGATGATGTATAATTCTTTTAAAAGTAGGATTTATGCTTCCATTTAGAATATACAAATAAAATACTGGGGAAAGTTAAAAATTTATATTTTTATTAGAGAATTAATTAACTTCGTATCTTTAAGATATGATATTGAGACTTTAATTTGTCTCAAAAACGAACCGCTTTGTTTAGTTTATTAATTTTTAGTTTACTAGTTCTTGTTTTAAATAAGTATTTTCCGTCTCGATTTGAAGCAACACAAGCATCTATTTGAAAACGAACCTGGTAATTTTAAATTTGCTTCAGATAACAGTTAAGTGAGTACCACTTTTCCAAGCTTCCGCACCTTACATAGGACCGCAGTGGCCTAGTGGTAAGGTCTCGGCTTCGGAAGCAGAGGATTTCAGGTTCGAGACCGGATTCCACCAAAGAACCGTCGTGTAAGCCAGTCTGGTGCTCGTTAAATTCTCCGAAGACAAATGTCCTCTCTCTGATGTTGTGTAGAAGTTTGGAGAGGGGGAGTGCCAGCTCAAGTGTCGTCCTCGTCATCTGACCGCGGTTCAAAATTACGAGGTCCCTCCCAAAATAGCCCTAGCGTTGCTTTAAAACGTTACGTTAATATAACTAAACTCTACACCTTACTAAAGGAAGGAGATTCGACTTTCAGCGTCAGATTCAACTTGCACAGACTCGTATACATGAAATATCTTCAGTTAAACCAAGTTTTGGATCTAATTCACTTGTAGTTTCGAAGTCAAGGCCTTTAAATTGGACATCAGGACCAACAAACCTACATAATTCGATTCCTATGAAACATTTTATAAAGTCAAGAAGAACGTTTACTGATTAAAAGAAAAAAGCCCAAAATACATTTTATTCGCGTTTGGTATTTCTTCTTACTTAATAAACGCATTTTTTTATTATTATATTTTACTTCAGCCTGGAATTTTAAATATACTCAAACATAAATTCAGATTTGGATTCAACTTATTTCATTTTTGTCAAATGTCAAAAAACTCAAATATGTTTTAATGTATAAAGATATAAAATAAGGCAACACATTAAATTTATGTAGCCTACTTCAAATTTAAACAGAAGTAGTCACCTTTGGTGACCAGCTTGTTCGTCAAGATTGTTGATTTTTTTATTTATTAAACGATTAATATAGAATGCATTTTTTTTTAAATTTCAATTTGATAAGACTTTGATAAGAAGTGAAAATCCTATTTCGGAATTAATGAAAAAAAAGTTATCTTTTTATCTTAATTTATTATTAGCAAATGTGCGGAACTGAATATTTTGATGGACGAGTTTGAATTTCAGAACATTAAAACAACAATTGAAGTGAGCACTACTCTTAAAAAGCTTTTTTCAAATTAAACTAAATCAAACCTGATATTAAAAGCATCATAACATTGTAAATAAAATTTGAAGACTTTATTAAAAGTAAAGAAAAAGGCTGTACTAAAATGAAATCGGTATCATTAAAAGGATAATTTTTTGAGTTTAAAGATAATGCAAAGGCCTTTTGGGGAAATTAATAGTTTTGGAAGTCATCTGTTTCCAGTAGGTAAGTCATAGGCTTAACCATATTGATGGTTAAGCCTATTTTCACTCTCGATTATTAAACTTTCCGATTCAAGTTTATTTCTTAATTTCTTTCGCATCTTCTGATTTAATGAATAATTCTTCTGATTGAATGAAGTGTTTGGAACGGCGAGCAGCATTTATAATAAAATAATTTTATTTAATTAGCGAAGTGTTGAATTAAGTGCAGCTGTAAAAACGCTGAATAAAGTAGTCTGCTGAAAGTTTCTTACATCTTTATGTTAGCATTTCATTGCTGCCATTCAGTAATAAGAGCGATTTCTGTAAAACGTACGTTAAAGTTATATATACATATAGATTCTTTATATAATTAGTTTCACGATATAAATTTTTGGTAGATCCATTAATTACAAGAATTCATAAAGTCATATTATGCAAAAAATAAAATGTTCCAGTTAAAAAAAAAATGCTGATATACCATAAGCTATCTTTTTAAAAATAAAGAAAAATGTACATCAAATTTATTCAATTCATTAAAAAATACAAACATGAACGCACAAACACAAATGAAATAATTTAATAATTAATATCTCAAAGGATTACATTAAGTAAAATTAAATTAGTTAGACATTTTTAGGAAAATGCATTGTAGCTCACAAAGCAAAGCTTAATAATCTAATAAAACTTTACGAAAGATTCGAATTTTCATAGAATAAGTAAAAATATGCAAAGTTACAATAATGAATTCTTTTATATTTTTTTAAATTGCGCATTTCTTGCTTTATAATGAATTAAAAAATAACTTTTTGAAAACCACCAAAATGATTGCCAGGCTAATTGCATTTAGGAAAAATAGTAGGAATTATTCTCGGTTTCATTATAAACCCTTGTCTTAATCATGTTCATTGTAAGGAAAATAAAATTATTCTATGACAAGAATTCCTTGGCAACGAGTCATGCATTCATTCATTCATTAAGAGATATAAAATCTCACAAAGAAAATTATAAATTTAGATAGAGAAATCTTTTGCGCCATCTTGGCTTAGAAAGGCTTTTGAAAATTATTTATCTTACTTTCTCAGAAAGTTAAATAATACTTTTGTTATTAAAATGCATATACCTGCAGATCCTAATTTTCGAATTGTTTGGGTTTGCTCCGCTCATAATTTAGCTTTATTATGTACAGTTCACGAAGTTGTTAAGACTTTACTTAATGACGGTGCTTTTCATAAACCATATCCGTGCCTTATCTTTTCCAAGTGGTATTTCAGAAATGCAAATGCCTTACACGAAATGTTAAAGAAAAAAATTTATTTTAAATGCTCATATTTTATGCGAAGAAATAATTAATTCTTCATTGTCTCTTAAATATTTCTTTGATTTTAGAGCCTGAAAAATATACATGCTAATCCAATGCATTTGAAACACTTTTCAAAGTTTTTTTCAATTAAGGTTTATGTTAATTTCTGAACTATTGTTGCTACTCCAATTGTTCTTTTGATAATATTCAGCTAAAATTGTTGCTAAGAATTACTTATTTCCAGAATTTAACGTACAAAGTCGAAAGAATCTGGAAATCTGCCAAGCTTCTCAATCTGATGCGATCAGATTGCATACAAAAATTAAAATTTTGTTTAGTCTTTATTTTGAAAGTCTGCGTGTGGCATTTGGTGTTAAAAAAGATTGGTGTACTATTTCTAGGATACAGCGAGATGGAACTGGTTTTGGGTTGCTTTAAAGTAAATTTGCAAGGTCGTTAAATTTTATTTGTAAAGACTAAACTAATCCAGGGTGATACTTTTAAACTCTAAAACTTTGTTTTTCCATGGAAACCGCTAACCTTTCCAGGAGAATTTTGTAATTCCAAGAATGCCCTTTCTCGACGTGGACGTCTTAATGAAATCTGCTAGGAGGCATCAAGTAAATGTAAGGAAATATTAGAAAACACTCTAAACAACAACTATTTTTTTTTTCAATGCAAATTTTGAAAATCGTACTTTTAAAATTTAATGATTAAACAAAATTCCAATTCGTTCACGCGAAAGCATCACATCAAACACAAAATCTGTTGAAAAAAATACGGCCATTTTATTGTAGTGTGCATGGATGCTGTTGAGTCGGGACTAATTATGCTGAACCTGGAAAAAATTGTATTCCTTTATTATATTCCAAGTTACCAAAACGTAAACTTTTAAAATATAACGACTCTATAAAACATCATCGAATTCATTCTAAAGCATCGCATCAGATTGAATGGCTAATTGGACTCTCAGCTGATATGTATTATTCAGCCTATCCAATTTCTAGTTTCGTCAGATTTCAGTTTCGTTGCTTGTACTAAAAGTTATTTGTTAACTTCCAGTCATTTTTGAAGACTAGTTGGTTCGATATATTTTTGATTGCATTCCATTTCAATTTAATCTTTTAACATTATGTCTTTATTTGGTCCTGAATAAAGCAAGTGCAGGGTGTCCCACAAGGTATGCAGCGTCTAATATTTACCGATTCGGATAGAACATGTCAAGACGAGTATTTTGATGTATAGCATGCGAGTCTTGGTATTTACGAATATGATTTACTATAGAGTGGATTCTGCCGCGTGAAAGAGGTATTCGATGCAACTCTCCTGCACCATCCTTCCTCGAGACATGTTTCTGGCTTTCGTTTGTGCCATGAGAAAATCAGTTAAAATTCGGTGGCATAGTGAATCTTATCTCCACACAGTTACAGTAAGGAAAGTTGGATAGATGGAATCTTTGTAGGTATATCGGGAATGGGCCGTGTCCAGTGAAGAAAAGAACATCCGCTCTGTTCCAGTTCACCTCTTAGAGAGAAACTTTTGGTATGTTGAATATGCATTGGCCTGTTTCGCCTTCTTCCCATTCCTTTTGCCATTTTGTCATCTCGGTTTGGAGAATATTCTTCAAGACTACATAATAACCGAGACCAAAATGCCGCTTGTCAAAATCAATTAAATTATTCATTCAAAAGTGCAGTTCTCACGAAGGAAATTAGTACAGGACCCAGACGGACTATTATTATTCTATATTTTCTTTTCTTTATTTTTTATCCTTCCTTCTATCTTGTGTTCATCTAATTAGTTAGATAACTTAGTGTTATAGGCAGCGGGGCACAGGATGGCATTATGTTATGCATAACATGTGGGGGCCCCGAATATAGCGTCATGGTCTAATTACACGGAGAAGGTTAATTATGAATCCGATAGTTTGCATTCCAAATTATGATGCATACAAAGATTTCACAACATGGAATCTTCCCTATATGATTGTCACCACAACATAAACGGCGATACGACGATCAAAAGTAAGTACGAAAGATAAGTAATTATTGGTTTATGTAAGATGGTGCTAGATCTCATGGCACTCAGTGAAACTTCGATCACTTAACGGAACATTTTTTTCCACAAATTGATCGGACTGGATTCCACTACGAAAACAGACAATGTTATAGAGTGGCCACCTTACTTCCCAGATCTTAATCCATGCGACTTTTTTTATGGGAATGTTTGAAAGACACAGTGTATTTCACATAGGCCTCAACATTGGATGATTTGAGAACAGCAATCGAAACAGAGGTCAATGAAATTGGAACACATGTTTTGCTGAAAACTGTGAATTTCGATTCCAGATTTCGCCATGTCATTTGTTCGGACGTTCGCCATTTCGTAAATCTGTAGTTTTTTAAGTTCTGAATAAACATTGATTTTTACTTTTTTGAAGTTTTTATAGCTCAAGCTTCACACATTAATTAGATTATGACGCTACATTTGGGGACCTCACATGTCTTACATCAAAATACTCGTCTTGACGTTTTCTATCCGAATCTGCAAATATTATACGCTGCAAATATTATATTAGGAAACAAAGCAAGTTATTTTAATAATTTTAATTATACGCAATAAATATTTATCATGGAGTCAGGTGGGATGTTATAAAAGCACCATTAAAATGTAACTACTGTGGTAATATATCTTTTCATTGCAAGTTGTCTTTTACATCATTGAAATTTCATTTTCTGATTTTACATGGAAATGAAGCAGACAATAAACAATCTTTTCAGTCGCTTTCAACAGTGTAAATTATGCGAATTATCAACTGAATAAATCCTTGATGAAACGTCGAAAAAGGTTGCATTTAATGTAGCAATAAAATCTATCCATAAAAATTATTTTTTTTTACTTTCAAAGAAAATAATTGAAGTAAATTAATTGATATTACTCAAAAAAAGTTTTATCTTGAATAACCATAAAAAAAAATTACAAGAAAATGTTATATGTCGTATAATTGCTGTTTAATTATTAGATATCAAAATAGTAGTGGTAAAATAATGCATTCTGAATTATAATTTAAATTAAAAATTTAGAAAGCAGTAATGATGAGGTATATTTGAAAAATTTTCATTAAATACATTTTTAAGCTTTTATTTTCCGCATTCTACTTTCAGGAACAGATAATACCGAGTTAATTTTAGTCAAAAGTTTATTTCTGTATAATTCAGTCTTGTCTTCTTGCCCACACAGGTGATATTTTTACAAATTTCTTGTTTTATTTTCCAAGCTCAAAGAAATTCGATATAAACAAAATTAAGTCGATTCTGGGTGATTTGGTGCCCTTTCGAGCAACTAAAATGTTACTAGGAGACACTGTCACGTGACCTGCATCTCGTATTGAGATCATCTTGTCTAAGCTCTCTTGTAGTCCCTATTTAGTCGTGAAGAGGAAGTATAATGTGCTTCCTGCTATAAAAAGTTTCCTTGGGTAAAGTTTTTTATACGCATAATTTTTGCTTCGTTTCCTCATTTTTTTTCCTTCGAATTCTCAAACAATTTCAGTTCCCTACTAAAAAATCAAACATTAATCATATGAGATTAAATAATGATAGGAATTTATATTCATTTATATGTTTCACATTACTATACTTTTCCGAAAAAGAATAACCATTTCTCTATCCAATACGAGTGGTGAATACTTTAAAATGTAATAATGATTAATAAAAACGGAATACTACTTTCAGATACATTTCGCATCTGCTATACTCTTTGAAAGATGCAGATGATCTTGAATTACGAAATTTGATTTTCAAATCATTATTTGATCAGCAGAAAATGATTTCAATACGTTTTTTTTTCGCACTTTATAAATGCTTTTCTTTTTCATTTCAGTTTACATGTCATGTAAAAGCAACAGCAGCTATATTGACGAGAACATTAATAATAACCAAATGACGAAGCAGGATCTCAGTCCCCCTTCAAAGTCCCTCACTACATACTCAGGACATTTGGTTTCCTACGACACTAATGTACTCAAAATCCTTGTAATCGAACGCCCGGATCTTTTATTCCGAGCTCAAAATTTTACAATTTGCCACCAACCGCCAAAAGCTCTTCTTTTTACTTCCTCATATACGTAATATAGAGAAAGCAGAGTAATCATTCGAAAATTCGAACTCGAGATTTCGAGAAATCTCCATGAGTTCGAAAAGCACATTTTTGGAAAATGTCCGTCTGTCTGTCTATAACAAACATAACTCAAAAAAGTGTTGAGCAATACAGTCGAAATTTAGTATACAATCGTCTTTAAACCAAATTTTCAGATTTCCATCCAATTTTGAATAACGATAATCAGATGAAGTCCGTCTGCCCGGCCGTTCGATTATAAATTAACATGGTAACTACAAAATGAAGTGAGCTAGATATATAAAATTCGATACACAGATTTATATCTATAGTGTAGACACCTGTCAAATTTTGTGACAAATCCAGCGACGTGTTCATCGTCTGTCGGTCTGTACTTTCAGAAACATGTAAACATGATAATTCAAAAGCACAACGATTTAAATATATCAATTTTAGTGTAGGATTTTGTGAATAGAAGTGAAGTTTTGTGATTGAACACCAAAAAAATCCTTTCCTTCTCTAATGGTGACTCGCGTTTAGTTTTATTCACATGCTTTATTTTAGGATCAATTTAAAATTATTTTCTACAACAAATCGCAATTTACTCACCAGTGTGTACATGACTCAAGATATGACAAACGATACCAGGAGAGTATATAAAAAGTTTATATTTCGCAATTTTTTTTAGTTATACATTATTGATTGAAAAAACAAAAAAAAATGCCATTCTTCACATCATTTAGAGGATTTTTTTCCAAGAGGAAATTTATACCCGTCTCTAACGGTTTAGAAATTAACTATTGAGCCACAATTGGATTGAACTTTTTTGTGCACTTCTATCGAGTGAGTGAGTATTATCCTAGTGCAAGATCCATTTTCTGGATTAATTGTGCCGCAACTAGATGAAAACTTTAATTCTACGTCTTAAAACTATGTATAAAATAAGTATACTATGTATACTAAGATAATTACAAATTAAGATCAAGGATAAGAAGGGATCAACATTTCAAATTTCTTTGATAAAACCCGCCTCCTTTAAATAAAAGAAAATGTTAAAATATGGTTTCATCATCATATATGGCTAGACAGCCCGAAGTGCGTCTTCTGTATTCTGTTCCGCCGCATTCTATTTTTGACACTTGTGCGCCGGTGAATTTCTTCCATTAGACTTCGTAACAAGGTTTGTTTTACATGATGGGGTTGTTAGCCCCAAGCCCAACCCCCAGGCTGGAAGACCAATACTCTGATATAATCCCCAGGGGCAGGGTACCCGACTATAATCCCAGGCACTGGGTACCCAATTTAGTCGCCTCGTACGACATATATGAGCTATAGTGGAACTATTCTTTCACACCCGGTCACCACAAGGATGAAAATATGGTTTATGCCCAATTAAAAACGAAAGGCAAGGAACAACCGAGTCAAAATATTTAAGACGCAATAAGTCCATGACTGGCATTCAATCAAAATATGTCCGACAGTTAAACTATCACCACAGAGGCTACAAGTTGGTGGTGGCTACTTAAAAAGTATATATTTATGAATTATTCAAGAATAACTCCGATTTTGTTGGCATTGTTGTCCTATTTTGTAGGCTGGAAATAAAATTTCACAGAGATTCTTAATGTAAGTAAATGGATAATTTGATACCCTTTGATCTTGACAAAAAAAATTATAAATAAAAAATTAGTTACCATTTGACGACTTTGTGATGAATTCGATGTTACAATTGTCGGGAGATTAACGGCGAGTGCTATTACCATTTTCTAATTCCTCTCTCTCTCTCTCTCTCTCTCTCTCTCTCTCTCTCTCTCTCTCTCTCTCTCTCTCTCTCTCTCTCTCTCTCTCTCTCTCTCTCTCTCTCTCTCTCTCTCTCTCTCTCTCTCTCTCTCTCTCTCTCTGTGTGTGTGTGTGTGTGTGTGTGTGCGTGCGTACGTGCGTGCGTGTGTGTGTAAGTTACTTTACATCCAATCAGAATGGATTTCTCTTAACTATTAATCATAAAAATTCGTTACGGAAAGTATGCATCTACAAAAATAACGATGTTTTTTATCGGTGCAATTATGCAAATACAACTAAGGTTCTTACGCTCAACTTATTTTCTTCTCAGTACTTAGGCTCATTCATTTCCGTTTCACAGAAGAATTGCAGCAACTGGAATTAAAAGGCGTTTAATTAAGAAACAGAACAAAATTAATTTAAATGTCAAGAAGAATTCAGCCCTTAAGACAACATTTGCTGTACATTTGAAAAGAGAAAATAATGCGATTTTTATTCGGGTGACTTCTTTTTAATTGGTCGATTTTTCAAATCGAATGTTTAATTTACTTTTACAAGTTTTAGTAAGTATAATTCAGTTAGTTTGATAAATTTTAAAATCTGTCCAATTATTTGATAGGTTAAACAGAATTATAATAAAAAAATTATAAAAAAATATCTTTCCATCTTGCTATTTTAATTCTTACATAACTGTATCTATACATAGTATAAAATGAAGTTTCCAAAAAACGTCTGTATGTTTGAAAAAAAAAAACTAGAGAAATACTTAACTGATGTTGGGCATTTATTGGGGAAGGTTTTAATATATTGAAATTATATCAAAATAAAAAAAGAGTTTTATAATTACAATTTTAATTATTTTTTACTACGATCCGCGCATGCGTAAAACAGCAGTATCTGTGCTTTGCATTTATCCGCGCATGTACGAAAACCTCAAACTGCGCATGCAAAAATAGCAAGAGCTGTGGTATGCATATTTCGATACATTTCTTTGTTTATATCTGATTTTAAACAGCAATTTAAATGTCATTATGCCCTCCAAAAGAAAAGGGTAATCCAACCTTGGACGGAGCACATTAAATGCCAAAACGCTTCTTTGATGTTGCGTGACATGCCCATGTCATATCGGGTGGAGGCTAGACTTAAGTATAAAGCTAATTTTTCCTCTTGGATATTATGTCATGAGCAACGCTATGCTGGTGCTGATAGTCAACATATAAATTAAACTTTTTATACGCGCTAAATGTATATTGTACTAAAAATGTATATTGTATAAGTACTAAAATGCATTAATGCATTAATTAATTTTGAATTAAAATTTTAGAATGTCTAAAAGAGTGAAATCATGAAGCATTAACTTAAATACTTTACCTGAAAGTCCCATTTTTCCATTTAAATCTATATAACTGCACTCTATTTATATATATAGTCCCTTAGATTATCGATAAATCAACACTTCATGAAAATGCATATAAGAATTTCACATTACCTTTATTTAGTTGCTAAATTGCATAATCTAATTTTTTAATGCAAATTTTAGAAATATAAAAATATTTCAAAAGCCATTGGCATTAACCTAAATACTTTCTCATGCTATTTAAATTTCTATATAATTACATTCTTACACTTTCTTGTTGTTTTTCTCACTTAAATTACCAATAAATTAATACCTCTTTAAATTACTTAATAAATTAATTACCAAGAGTTTTTAAATAACTTATTAAGGTCACTTACTGATAACATTATTAAGGTACTGAAATGCAAAAACTAATTTTTAATGATGATTTCAGAGGTCTAAACAAAAAAATTTTAAGATTTTTTTTTTTTTGACATTGTAGTACATCAATAAAAAGTGTTTTAAAAGGAGTATTATCTTAATTTTTTCTACCCTTTATTCTTTACTATTTTTCCGAATTCATTGTTATATCTGTGAAGGAATGTTGCAATCAATTTTCCATAAATTCACGACAAATGGCACCATTCGTTTTCAAATTAAACTAAATAAAATTAAATGATTCATTGATAGTGAAATTCTACAGACATTAAAATAATACAATATTGCCAATGGTAACACATCAAAATAAAATTTCCAGTTCGAAACAAAAAAATGAATGAAAAAAAATAGATTACAAGAAAAATTATAGCCTGTCATGCAAAGGCACGACAAGTTATACTGTATCATAAATACATTTCTGCTTGATTTCGAATCGAATTTTCATATTGTTATAAAATTGTCCGTGAAACAAAAATATTACGACTACTGATTGCTGGAATTTTTTTTTAAAAAATCATTATCAAAACAATACATTGAGGTTTTTGAACTAAAAGAAGTAAACAATCATATCTAAGATCATCAATTAATTAGAAAAAGATAAATCATGGTGAAAAGCATCAAAAATATGAGAATGTACGATCATAAAATTAAAAGAACCTTCTAGCATTTAGTTCGAAATAATGTAGTATGCTATTGGTTTAGGTTATAATCGTCCCTATTTTTGCAATTTTAAAAAATTTACATTCTTTGACAATACACACAAAAAAAAGATATTAAATATTGTTATAACGCGCATGATCGTAAATCTAGTGATTAAAACACAAAACGTATCGCTGCAAAATTTGCTTAAAAACAATTTTAAAAACTTAAAATTAGAGAAAAAAATCACAAGGAAATGAAAGTATGATAATTTAAAATATTATTTTGAATTCTATAAGGGGTAAAAATAGCTTTAGGGCAATAATATGCACCATAATTATTGAAGAACAACTTAAACGTTTTGATTCATTACTAATTAAAAATCTAATTAAAATTTGAAAAAGTATCTTGAATAAATGTTGCACATATTATCCAAGATGTAATTACATGCCAAATTTAGAGCATTATCAACAATTTTCCAACCATGCTTTCGTAACATTCTATTTTAGATAATATCCAACATGCAAATAGCATTCTGTTAAAAGGGAAATTGAAACGGATTGAGTGATCTTGTATTAAATTGAGAAATGCTTTCCCAAATGTTGCAATAAAAGCAATCTTTGAAACAGAGTTTAAAAATTATTTAAACACGCAGATATCTTTTATGTTTTTTAATAAATAATATCATCAAAATAAAAATATTTTTATCAGACTGCGTTTTCTAAAAAACTAACTGATAACTATAAACTCTCATTTCAAGTGAATAAACAAAAATTCGAAAATAGCTGATGCAAGATAAGAAAAAATATCAAAACATAAAATACTCTACATTCGAAGAATAAAATTAATTTTAACAAACAGAAATTCAAGGCTTTACGCCTTAAAATAGAGTTCCTGACGTCAGAAAAATAAAACAGAAAACTCACCGTATTTCATCCATTCTAATTTCTATTGAGAGGGTTTTCTTGCTTGGCTATCTATTTACTTCCTAGAATCCACAAACAAGTTTAGAATCGAGGTGAACTTATTTATAGAATCCATTGATGGAAATAAATACTTCGAATTTAGGGCGTAAGAAGTGTATTTTTGAACACACTCTATCAACAGCTTGAACTACGCAAATTCTGATGCCTTCTGCCAAATTATAATAAACCTTTGGTAAAATTATTTATAAATAGATCTGTAATTGAATCTCTAAATCGGTCTCGAATTAAATATTTAATTGATTTTCTGTTGAAAAATGCCTAGTTATTAATATTCTTCTATGTCGAAATTTGTGCTCACATCAATTTTCAAAGTAAAAATGGGTTTACACTCGGCTAGTTATAAAACGACAAGTAAGCAGGGCATGCGCAGAAAGGAATTGATTTATGTTTGCTACAATTTCATAAGATAGATTCATGCATTCCCTTCTTGGCTATAAATTGCCGGTTCGGCGTCTCTAAATTTTTCTTTTTCACTGTGAATTGTATGTAAATGATGGATATTTACACAAAGAAACATGGTAAAATAAAAAGAAGGTCAACATACCCAAATTTGGAAAACTATAGAAAAGAAATGGCAAATAAAATTTAAAAAAATACAAATCAGAAAGAACTAAGAACAAACAATGTTGGAATTAATCTAAGATAAGTATTCAATTTTTTCAAGCCAAAAAAACGGACAAATTCTACAAAAGCATGCGCAATAAGAAAAAAATACAATACAGAGGTATGTTGTTGCCCCATCGAGTCAATGACTTGCTATCGACCGAACAACATTTTTCAGCCTTCCTACGCATGCGCTGCCTACTGGCCGTCTTATAACTGGCCTCGTGTAAATCCGGCATGAAAATTCAACAAATATCCTTTTAGAGTATTAAAAAATTCATTTTGTAAAATTTAATTACCTTTTTAAGGAACGAAGCTAAATAAAGGATACAGAGAATCTATATACATAAAACATTAACCTACGTGGCACAGAAATCATTCTTTTTACTTATCGTCGAATGGCAACAGTCAAAGCATCATACAAACATTTCAGACTGTTTCATTGAACGTTTTTACAGCTGCACTTAATTTAATCCTTCACTTAGCTAATTAATGGAGCTGCGAAATGCTACAAGTATATGAAATTTTCTGGAGGTGGTTCGTTAGGGGTTGTATACCAAAAAGAGGACACAGTCACAGTCCAATTCCATTTAGTCAGAGGAAAGAAAATATAAAAGAAATCAAGAAACAGAAAGCTAAATTGTGCGTGGAAATAGGTCTAACCGTCGCTAGATAAGTAATTGCTGTAACTTGCTCATGAAAATTGAGACTCATATCTTTCAAAATAATTATTTTTCAAGATTAAAAATATTATTTTTTAATTATATTAATTTGAATTCTGTATAATTTTCCTCATTAATTTTAATAATATTTTTTAATTTATTTTGACGCACGAAGCACCTTTTTTTTTTTAAATGTTAAAGAGAGAATTCAAACTCATCCATCAAAAAATTTAATCGTGCGTTTTTCCCGATTACTAATTCCGTAAGAGGATTTTCGCTTTAGTTTTTATTTCATATATATACATTTTTGAAATTACAATAAACTGATTCAATTGAATTCATATTTTTCGATCGCATCAAATAACATTTCATATTAATCATTTAACAGTCTAAAAACACAGTAATCTAGGTGAACAAGCTGCTCTGCAAAAACTAAATTTTTAAAAAAAATCAGGCGAAATCGGAGAGTTAGTTATAAAAATTTGCAAAACGAAAATAAAGTTAACGAAATCATAGATAAAATATTTCTCTAAAGCTTTTTTCCTATTTTTCTACTGATCCAGCTACATTGACCATATTCTATTTACAAATCTGAAATTTGATAAGAAATTTTTTTAACTAAACTAAATTAACTTTATTTTTTAACTAATTAAACTAACTTTTTAAAAAATTAGATATTTTTTTTTTGTAATGGGCTCTTTACTATTACATATAAAGTGTAGCAATTTCAGGATATATAATCCAAATATGGGAAAACTTTTATAACTTCAGAACCATTTCTATGAAAGAGAGAGCATAACTTGAAAAATTCAATTCGGCATGACATTTGGAATATAAGTAGCATGCCTTTAAAATGTTCATGGTAATTAACCAATATTTAACTCCTGCCACATTGAAATATTTCGTCCAACCTGGTTAACGGGTTAAAATATCAAAGTTCAATACTCATCTGAATTCGAGAAAGTAATCAACATTTTATCATAGTTTATACCAAAAATGTGAAGATTATTTTCATAGATTAGAAAAGTATAAACTACTAGCTTATACTTCTTTGCCACAGTTGGACAGCAGCTAGTATGGGTCATTCCAGTATGGGTTTAGTTATGGGTTACTTTAATGTTAACGACCCGGTTTAAAGTAACAGTATGGCTATTTTGGAGCGGACCTCGTAGTTTTGAACAACGATCAGAAAAATAGAACAACACTTGAGATGGCACACCCTTCTCCGAACTTCCACACCACATCAGCCGGAAGATATCTGGTCCCAACGGACATGGACCAGACACGCTTATACCGCGATCCTTCGGTGGAGGTGAGACTCAAACCCTCCAGCTCCACAGCCAAAACCTTATTATCAAGCCACCGCCGCTATGGTTCAGCATGAATGTAGCGGAAGGAAAGATTGTCAAGGTTCCATAGCTGCGCAGTGTTTGTTTGTTTTCAAATAAATGATTTTAAAAGTACGTACATATAATTTAATTACTTATAATTATTATTATTTAAAAGTTATTAAAATTTTAACATTGTTGAAGTATTAAAAAAAAATTAGAAAAATTGTGCTGAATACAGCTCAAAAATTCTCCAAAATTATTCCCCATTAGTGTCTATACATCTATTTTCTTTGTCAATTACATACTTTAGCTACAGATACTTCGCAACTAAAACGTCTTTGCGAACATCAAGACTTACACTTATTGCTCATCAAGAAATCATTGGTTTCACGAAGATATCAAACACTACAAGACATACAGCACAATATCTTCCAATGCTTGTGTTTAGTTCAGTTTAGTTATATTAACGTCCCATTTTTTTAAAGCAACGCTAGGGCTATTTTGCGACGGACCTCGTAATTTCGAACTGCGGTCAGATGACGAGGACGACACCTGAGTTGGCAAGGACACCTGACATTTAGCCCTGACGGATTTAACGTGCACCGGTCCCGCTTACACGACATTTCTTTAGTGGAATCGGGTCTGGAAACTGAAAGTCCCAGTTCCGAAGCCGAGACCTTACCACTAGGCCTCCGTGGCCCTCACCAAGGCTTGTGATCAATTCTAGCTTTTTTTCATTAACTCGTGTTCTTATACTAAGTTATATTCTTTCTAACTTCTCCCGTAGAGGACATCAAATTTGTGGATTAGAAGCTGACATTTCAATATACCGATTCTCTCCTCCTCTAATAATAATGATGGTAAGGAGATGGAAATCCTTAATGATTAGCACATTCTTTTAAATGATATCTAAATTTCCCTATCCTAAATCGGCACGTGTAAAAAAAAAATCCCCTAAATGGTAGGATAATGATGATGATGTCATCGCCAATTCTGGGATGCATCTCATCATGAAAGAGGCTAAGTATGGTTCAGGAAGGCGAATTTGTGACAAACTTTAATGCCCGTGTTATTATTTGCAGCTTCCTAGTTATTCAGATTACCAAACGATTCAAGTTAGATTTAGGTGATCCCTTCACGCATGTCCTTCCAAACACAGTCGGGTCCGAAAAGGAATGACGTCAATGGACAATAAGTCGTGCCCAATTCGAGGGGTTAAAGAAGATGTTGAGTGATGGACCAATCCAAAAAATTGATTACAGTAGACTATTTGGAGAAAAAAAGGAACAATCAATAACATGAGAATGTTTTCCTTCGATATTGATCTGAAAGAGAAGAAACAGAAATTTATAAACAAGAACTGAAAGAAGAAAAAAACACATACTTGTATTGAAACAACCTTCTCTCTCTCTCTTCCTAATCTTTAAACTATCTTTCGTTTCAAAATGATGTTAAAACTGTGATGTGATTTTTTTTTTTTTACTTTGGCTCATTATTTTTAAGTCTTAGCTTTTTCGTCTTTTAAAATTTGATTTGTATTTAAAAACCAACGGGAGAGTATTTTCTTCGATTTCTTTCCCAATATGGGGCTGTTTAGTTTAACATCCCATTTTAAAGCAACGCTTGAGATATTTTGGGACGAACCTCGTCATTTTGGACCATAGTTAGATGACGAGGACAACACTCTCGCTCTTAGCTTCCATCCCACAGCAAAGAGAAGACGTTTGGTCGTGCACCAGGTAAGCTTACACAAAGTTTCATCAGTGAAATAGGGGCTCAAACCTGAAACCCTCCGCTTTCGACGCCGGGACCTTACCACCAGGCCACTGCGGTCTTTGCCATTGTGATACGTCTTGTGGCTGCATCGTGAAGATGACTTTCGCATGCAGTTTGGAACAAATCTACTTCTTCTTGATTAACAGGATAACAAATTTCACATTGATCTTGAGGATAGCAGTAATTTCTTCTATACTTTAAAAAAAAAACAAGGATTCAACCTATCACCCGCGGAATAAACATATTTTGAAACAATGGCAAAGTAGCAATTACATAATATGTAGCTGCCATTTCTCTAGTTTAGAAGTCAGTGCGCGATATGTTATTCTGAATATTGTTGGTAAATAGCAAACATTTTAACTGTTCTAAGATGAAAAATAACAGTTTACTACAATTGATAATTTATCGTAAATGTATCATTAGAAATTACCTTTTTACATTCTATATCCCAGTATTCTATTCTACTATATTCTATTAATATACTCGTATTTAATACTTTAGTAAATACTTTATACATTATCGCTTGTTTCTTTTAGTCTTTTAGGTAGAATATTAATGGGATATAAGAGCAGGACCGACGAGAAGTGCATATGTTTTATACCCCCACATGCATCCCATATTTAAAAATATATTTCAACTTTCTCTCTCATTTTTTTAATTTAATTTTATTTATTTGTTTATTTATTGATTTATTTATTGCAGCTAAGTACAAGCAAAACAAATTCAGACCTAGAAGAGAACTCTGAATGAACAGTGGTTGATAGATGCTAGTCTTTCAGAAAAATCAATAAAAAATGATGGATAAAAGCAATTTTGTCTTCTTCGGAATTTCACCATAGTGTTCCACGGCCTGGTTCTACGTCAATATTAGAACAATAGATTAAGACAGGCAATTTATAAAGATTTTCTGTTAGATAAATTAGATCTTTTTCCTGCTTCTGAACAACACTGACTAATGCATGTTATCTACCAAATGAAGTAGTTGTAGTTATCGTTTCTAAGATCCAAGTCTTTTGATTCTTTTTTTTTATATTTAATTTAAAAAATATCGTAGGGTTATGAAATATTAAGCATATTTAATGAGCTTGATTTGTTTGATGTTTGTAAACATTGAGTTTCGTAATTGTTATTTCACTCATTTGATTAATGTGTTAGAATTTGTAATTTTATATACTTGGTACTCCTAGTAGTTGTTTCAAAACATTCAGATATTAATGAAGTTACTCTTAATAGTTTGATCAAATTAAATTTTGATTTCATACCACTGGTGTCATCTAGAAAGAATTAATTACAGCATTCTATAATATTTATAATAATAAATTATAGATTAAAAAAATAAAAAATAGTTTTAAAAATTCCACACATATATAATGATAATGGTTTAAAGAAAAGCATATGCTGAAAATAAAATTTGGGATATTCAGTTAAAATTTGTAAAACTGTGGGATAAACTTAGCAATATTAGTACATCCGTACCATTTCCCAAATAAAATATACTTGTGCCTGATCAGTCCGTAGTCTGGAGAGTTCGCGTCCTGTCCGTAGTCTGGAGAAAGGCAATGAGGCAATAAGCCGCAAACCAATTGCCAGTTTAATAAATAGCAATTTCTTTTGAATTTGTTGGATTCCTGCGAAACCTAGAGTAAATAACTACCACGTATGTTAATTACATCGGCGTGTGGGCAAGTATAAATATGCATAGTAATATATGCATAGTAAAATATGCATATTTATTAGTAAAATATGCGGAGTTGTAAAATATGCATAGCTGCTTTTGCAGCGCTGTCAGCCGTTTTGTTGCCGATTATATCAAAATGAGTAGGATTTCATCTGAACAACATGTTAAACCCCTTAATCTGGAGAATTTCAATTGCAAAAAATGTCAATTAATGTTTGCAACATACAAAATTTCATAGAGTTTCTAAAGTATTCATACTATCTGAATAAATGCAATGATAAAGGGACGTTTTTCGAGAACTCACAAAATTGCAAATAGTTAGCGGCTAAAAATATAACACGAATCTTACAGGTGATAATTGAATGTGACTTGTGGAAAAATAATACTACCCCCAACAAATCGAATCGATTTTGATCCGTCAGTTTAAATTGAAGTATAAACAGAAAGTTGATGAATGTGAAATAGCTACTAGAAAGCAACAGAAAGTGTAATAGCTTTATTAAAGTTTAAAAATAGATTAAAATATGAAAAAATTTTAATAATCTCAAGAAGGAAAAGATAAAAGATTAACTAAGATGAACCTCAACATTTTTTAGAACCAAACTTTGAATATCAGTTTCCGTCTTTTCATGAAAAGGAAGAACAATATAATGCAGGTGTATTGTAAAGTCAACTAAGACAAACAAGCATATTCAAATTTTTAATCAAGTATTTGGAAATAGATAGCATGCAGAAGAAGTATCGAGCTGGCAGCTTTCTTGGCCTTATATGTAGAAGTAGTTGTTGGCAAATCATATACAAATTTTGAACAGGTGAAGTCTTGAAGGTTCCAAAGCAAATCCATAATGCAAACTGATGCAAAGCATCGAATCTTCGCAAAATGCTGGGCCGATCGGAATCATACATTTTGCGACCACAGTCAATGTGTAATAGTTTTAACGCTTGATAAATGCGAAGTAATGAAAGACAATCCGCTTCCAAAGAAAGAACTTTAAAAGTATTGAGTGTTTTCTCGTACCCTTACCACAAATGCCTGTGTTAGATATCGGCAACTAAACACACTACCCTCCAAACTTCTTCCGCCACATTAAATAGAGGACACATAGCCCGGAGATCAGATTTAATGTGTCTAAGGCCACCAGCAATTCATTCAATTTTATTGGAATCAAGATGGCGGATTCGAAGCAAGAAAACTCCCAATTTCAGAGCCAAGACTTTGCCAAAAAAAACCAAATGACTTTGGAATTCCTTCTATGTTTCATTTTTAGGAGTTTCCGTTTACAATCAGAAGAAATTTTTCTAAATCATTAACTCCTGTATTATACACAAATATCGGCTTAAACATCAACAGATCGTTCTTTCAAATATGCAATTCCAATCTTGTGTTGTTATGTCACATAGCAGCTTCGCATTGCTGTGTAGATCATTAAAATCTAACTATGTGTAAATGAATTCTTAGATGCTAAAACTGTGAGTGGGAATAATAAATTTGATTACGGATGACTGAATTAAATTACTGTCCGAACAATTCAGCGGCAATAAAAAGATCAGCAAATTCGATAAAATAGAAGAAGCAACATAAAAACGAAGTTTCTAAGGAATTAAAGGCAAAGCCAAAGAAATACGGATAGCAAAAAAAAAGGTAGATTTTTTTTTTGTCTTTGTAAGGTACTTAAAGGAATTTATTCTTTTGTATAAGAAGATAAAATCTTTTAGGTAAAGGTTCTAAGATTCTCTCTCCGTTGTTGTATTCTAAGCATTAATAAAAGTTCTTTTTCTCTTAACATTATTAAGTAATAGAAAGAACTCGGATGTATATTAAATACTTAGCAAATAGTCATATTATACTTAAGTGTATTTTAGATATTTAATAAAGAGTGAATTAAATATTTGAAAATAACATATTCCATACGATGTGCTTCTTCTTTCAATTTTCTAGTATGAATATTATAATTAGATACGTAGTGTAGGGAAGAAATTCGATTATGTAATTAAGGACTTCCCATTTAATAAGTGAATCTAAAAACTGACGTAGATGTAGTATTTTGGCATATCAAATTTCATTCATCTTGCTTAATTTTGCTTCTGTTCACATACAAAAAGACAGACAAACAGATATTTTACTTTGTGATGGAAGTGTGACATTAGTTTGTTATAGTTCTAGATTCTGTGGACTTGGGCAATTTTTTAGTCAAGCATATCGCGATCTACAGATTGTATTCCACCTTGTAAAATTTATCATGTTATAAACGGAAAGTTATTGGATACCTCCCTTGGTTGCTCCCTTGGCCAATAATAAAAACTCTGAAGAATCATCGTGACATACGCTCCTAGTTTCAAAAATGTTTTATTTGAATTCAATAAAACTTATATTTTCAATTTACACACAGAATTTCCATAGCAAATTATTTTGGCATTATTAGTACTTTTCTACGTTAGAAAAAGTAATAATAAACTTTACAAAATACTGTTTTTAGAAAAATTAGCGTTATCTGTGACGTTCAGTTGATTCAATAATTTGCTGATTTCTCATAATATCATGAACTCATAATGGGTTTCTAAAAAATAAATCTTTACTTTAATAAATTCTTTACAAAAATAAATATATGTCACTATTTTTATGTCGGGCCCAATGGTATAATGAAATGGAAACTACAAGTAATATCAAGTTACTAACAGAATATTTTTTGGAAAAAAACTTGTTTAACCGTTAAAAGATAACTGCTTTCTACAAAAAACATCAATTAAATATATTTTTTGCATACAAAAACAAAAAAAAATTATTTCTCCGTTTCTTTTCAGTTTTATAACGAAAATAATTTTTTTTTATAAAATATTTCTACGAGCAATTATTTATCATTAATATTTTCCATAGCATTAGAACAGTCCTTGTAAAGAATTCGCGAAAAAAAGAGGAGTAAAAACTGTGCTGCCATGTATAATTTGACAGCTACCTTTATTAACAAGTTATCTTTATTTTCTGACATTTTGAATTAAAAGAAAATTAGTATCAAATTAAAAGAAAGAGAGATCCGGCATGACTTCAAAAGTAATTCCGAAAATAGCAAGTTAAATTTAATTAATAGATTAATTTTTCAATGGTCATCCCTCTCAGTTGTATGAACCAAAGGAAAATGGTACCCCCCCCCCCGAAACTTTATCGCATACTCTGTAATTAAAGTCTTATCTCTTCACCTCTCATAAAATTATGGACTTAAAATAATAATTTTCCGCGAATGTCTTGCATGAAATTGGCGAACAATAATTATGAAACATAGTTGACGTGTAACTAGCATTTCTACTGAATTTATCAAGTGATTATGTATTTTGAATGCCTTTCTCCAGACAGACTGAATCTAAACCACAAGATATACCAAAATGCGAAAGTACAGACCAACATCCCGCAAACCCTTTGACAGATTTAATACAAGATAAGAATTAGCATTTCAGATGCTAAACTTGTGAATCATATTTTATCTACAGAACTCTATGCGTTTTGTAATTATAGAATTCACTTGTACTTCCTTGAACATACAGACTTCATTTGAATGGATTTCATTCGACATTTGATATACATATACAAATTTTGTCTATAGTCCATATGCCAAATTTCATCCTTTTGAATCGAAGCGTTTTTGAGTTAGCGTGCTCATAGACGATAGATATAATTCCAAAAATGTATTTTCCAAACACATGAAGGTCTGAAATGTGGAGATTTGTTAAAATTTCAAATCATTTTATTTTGAGATTACAGCTCTTTTTTTATGTTTCCTATTTCGTAAGTAAAAAAATATTATTGTTTCTAATACTCTCAGAAAATTGACTATGAAAATATTAGATTAAATTTGACTAATGAGCTTGTTTTTATGCCATTTTTCTCCACTACTATTTATTTTTCCACAGACTTTCTTTTAGTTTCCTGAAAATAACTAAAATAACCGCCCATTAATTCCAGGGATCGTGGGGTATCAGAAAATTAAATATGTGTTCTCGGAAAGCTTTTTATTATCAACTAATTTAATTTAAAATTCAAAAACAAAGAAGTTTGTAATTCTCAAGCGCTTATGCGATGCCACTTGACATATCGGTAATCTAATGCAAGGTTAGAAGCTTTAATCTATGAAAGCACTTTTTACCAAAATAAAAAGGTGCGAGAAGCTTTAGCTCTGGGGGAATTTTTCCGATAAAAAAAAATGAAAGTTTCCACCTTAACAAAACGAATGAAAAGGAAATATTTTTGTTCATTCGATAAATGTCTGGGATTCTTCTACAATGCTTTTGGCTAGGGGAGCAGCCCCCTACCAGCTCCCCTCCCCATTTTCTGCTGAAAACTCGAATTGTTTTTATTTTGCTTCCAGTTGGAATTGCATTAGAGCATTTACCAGTGTTTGTTCAGCAATATTTTTTTCAGCAGTATTTACAAAAATGATTTGAGAATTTGTTTTATGAGCTAACTTGATTATTCTTATGATTAAAAGCAATAAATTAGCTCCCAATTTATTTTTCTTGTTGTTGGAACAAAAAAAAAAAAAAACTTCTATGTGAATATCTAAATTACAATTATTTAGAGGCAAAATTATTTTAATCCTTACGCAGAATAAACAAAGTTTTTCCAAGATAGGGAAAAAAACTTATTGCACAAAAGCTATTATTCTTTTGCTGATTCTTGTAACTTATAAATATCGTCACCGCATTTGCAAAAGTAACCATTATAACCTGACTGTAATGAGCTGGCGAATATGACGTATCAGATGAGAGTTAGTAATAGGTACCAGTCAGACAACCAGATATGGTTGAATTTCTTTCCTTCATAAAGAAAGTTCACAAGTGGCCAACTATTGCACGCAATAGAAGGCCACGCCTACTTCAGGAAGATCATGTGACCGCAATGGACAATGGCAAATAATTATCCCGATGAGACAATCTTTTGCCATTTTCTCGTTGAAATCACGTGATGCTCCTCAGGTGGATTATAGCTTCCATTACGCGCAATAGTTGACCTCGTGTGAACGCTGCTTAACGAACAACTGAAAATGTATGAATAATGAGAAGTAGGGAAAAACATAATAATTCATCAGAATCACATTTATTACATTTATATCAAAATAAATTATGAAAACCAAGAAACTAATTTGAATTAATAAATCATTAAGATAAAAATAATTCAAACCTGCAAACTTTATGAAGGTAGGAATAAAGTCTGCACTGCAGGGATACTGCTTTATTCAAGCAGAGATAAAGGTGAATTTTCACCTTTAATCTGCTTTTATGTTTTCTATGGTCAAGGGTAAGTTAAATCAAATTCATTATTTAAGAACAAATCAATTATTCAAATTCATTATTGAATACGATTCGTAATTGACTCAGATTCGTTACCGAGTACAAATTATTATTTGGGAATTTTATTTTTACTATGAATTCGTATTATTTCTCTGTTTACTATTAAAGGATTTCCAACAAGGAAGTCTAAGCAGCTGTCCAGAGCAGATAGGTTGAAAAATGGTCACAAGCCGTTGAATTTTTTTAAAAATTATTTTCGTAATTGATAAATAAATAAGTATATAAAAAATACAATTCCTATGAATGAAAAAAATAATAATATAACTATAACTCCTTATAAAATATAATTTAGTAGCTGGTACCCAGCGCGTTGCTGCCGCAGAGGAAATAATTTTAAAAATATCGTTTGAAATTTTAAACAGCTATCGTGTTTAATTAGGAATGATCGAAAAAATAGTATTTATTTTCTTGTCAACAATGAATACATTCCTTGAAATTAAATGAAATGTAAAGAAGTATAAATAATATTTATTCTTTTTTTTTTTAACTTTATTATTCAAATGCTTTAGGGAAAGCAATATTTTTTGTTTTTCCGTCTTCAGCGAAAACAAATACATCTCTTGGCTGTCAGATTTGTGAGCATCCAATATACAACTGGCCATGTGAAAAGCATGAATTCTCTAGCTTCAATCCACACACTTGAAGTAATTGACCTTGCGCCTTGTTGATCATTGAGAATGCAAGTCGAATGAGGAATTACAGTCATCTGAAATCAAATGTCGGTGGGAATAAGAGGATTGCGTGGAATAAGCACATCTCCGTACGACTTTCCGCTAAGAATAGTTGCCTGAATTCTTGCCGCATGTTGGTCTTCTGATTCTGATGTGCATGATCGGGTAGCACATAAGCGTTGTCTTTTGATTTTAAAGCACGTGCATTTGCAGTTCACTTGTCGTTACTCGTTTGTTTGAGAAGCTCGAATTTACTTATTTCTGTTGTCAATAACCAATTTTAAAATAATGTTGAATCATAGAAATGTATGAAACGATTTGTTTGTAAATTTTATTGTGTTCAAAATAAATGCCAATAATTGCACTATGCTTTTAGCCTTCGCGCAAGCAATAAGTTGGCAAAGTTTTATCGCAATCGAATGAACGGCACGGGAGCGTATAAAATATGAACAAACAAAAATTCATTTTTATATATTAGATTAGATCATTACAAGTTTAATTACATTTACTAAGATGTTAGATTAATTATGAAAACGAACATTTATTTCAAAAATATTGTGTTCAAATACGGATGGCGGAGAATCTGGAGTCATAATAAATAAACAAAAGCAAGTATATAATGGCAAATTTAATAAGTATTTTACAAAAAATATTAACCTAAAATAAATCATTAACATGTTAAAAGCGTGCTGAAATATGAATTTTTTAAAAATCTTATTAAAAAAGGAGTCTCATAATATATACTGCTTAGGGCTGCAAAATATCTAACACCGCAGCTGATATTTACAATCTATTTTATTTATTTCTTATTTATTTATTTAAAAATTCTTCTTCTTTCAATTTCATGGGATTTTTCCGGGCACACAGAATCTATTTTTGAACAAATCAGGTCTTAACGGAAAAAAATAATAACTCTGAATTGAATTTCTGACTGGAGGCGACTCTCGATAAAATTTTCATTCTAGATTCAATTTTATCTTAATTATTTACATTACTTACATTAATTTATTGGTTTTCATAATTTATATTTCTTTCAATTAGCGACACTAGCGTTTTATTTGCAACAGTATTTTGCACGCTCTAATTACATTTTTTTAAGTAGGATAATACTTTATAAATATTACTTTTTTTTTGCTGTAGCTTTATCGAAATATATTGTTATAATCCTGTTACTTCTAATCGACCTGCTCTCCGTTTCATACTTTTCTCTCTCGCGCACCAAATACTCAAGCACTTCTTTCATAGCTCTAAAAATGTGGATATTTTCTGACTCTGCCTTAAAGTAAAGTGTGGTATGTCTCTTCTCCTGATACCAACCTTTATATTTATTGCCCTTTTCGACGACAACAAAGGTTGATTCATCTGTGATCTACACACGATTTAACTAAATTGGGAGATACTTATTCTTTTAAGAATTTCATTTGTAAAATCAGTATATCCGTCTAATGTCGCTCAGTTCAGTTCAGTTATTTAAATGTTCCATTTTAAAGCAACACCAGGGCTATTTTGGGACAGGCCTTGTAATTTCGAACCACAGTCAGATGACGAGGACGACACCTGAGTTGGCAAACCCTTCTCCTAACTAACACATCACACCAGCGGAAGGGCGTATCGCCCCAACGGTTTAACAGGCACCAAACATGCTTATACGGCAGTTCTTTGGTGAAATCGGGTCTCGAGCCTGGAACCCTCCAGCACCGCACGATGAGACCTTAACACTAGACCATCCAATTTCGTTCAACCGAGTGCTATTATTGCTACAAAGTTAACCAACGCTACTATTCTTCTAAATTTTCATATCATCGTATTAGCGGCTTAACGTCTAGAGTAATGCATCTTTAGCAAGATATAAATTCTCGCTGATTAGAAATGAGCAATTTTATCTGTGAAATCGTAAAATGCATCGCGCTTTTTCGTTGTCGAAACTATTTTATAAAATAGAAATGTTCTGATTATTAAAAACATTAATCGTTTTTTTTTATCCTTGCTATTGAATTTCAAGAACCTCAAAGCACTTAACAAATCATGAATGTATTGTGTCTGGTATGTAATTCAAATTAAAAGCACGAATCGATTTAAATTAATTAACTTGGAGCGAATTTCAATAAGCAATTTACAGCGATCTCCCTTTAAATGCACACTTATAAGAATTTAGAGAGAATATTATCTTCAATATATTTCTCTTATAAATTATTCTCTGTTCGGTTACATAGACAGAATATGCAAGTCTGTTTGAAGCGTCTAAAATACAAAGTTTTCTTACAAATTTAAAGGTACCTTAGAATTATATTATCATATTAAATAGCACTTAATTGTTCGATTATAATTACCTCTTCTTTTAAAGAATTATTTTGGAACAGACCTAGTAATCTCTAAGCGCGGACAGGTGATGAGGATGGTGCCTACACTCTCTCCCACCAGCCTTCTGAACCATACTGTGTAGGGGCGGGGGATTTGGATCCGGCGGATTTAAGTGCACTAAACCCAAGTGCAACGCGGTTCTTCGCTGGAATCAGGTTTCGAACCTGACATCTTTAGATTCCTAAGAAGAAGCCTTACCACCATACGACCGAAGTAATAATTAATTAAACCGGCCCTGATAGCTGTATTTTCATATTGATTTTTTTAATTGATGAGTCTGAAATTATTTTAAACGTTTTCTTTGGTATAAAAAATGTCCCCATTATTGAAAAGCTAAAAAAACATCCATTTGTTTTCGTTCATAGAATACATATATTTACAAACACAGAATATATATATATATATATATATATATATATATATATATATATAAGTAACCAATCTAAAGTAAGAAAAAGTTTGAAAACGAAACTAAAATGAAAACGAAAACAAAACAGTTTCGAAATCGTTTTGTTAAAAACTTCATAGTATTTAGAGAGCGCAAATGCAGCTACTTCTAAAACACAGATAAACTGATATAAAAGTATAAAAATCAAGTTAAAAGGAAAAACAAATAAACCAAATAAAAAACATATAAAAAAAGAATCCGGCCTGAAGACTTTTTCAAGGGTCACCCTCAGGCAGGGATTCAAAAAAAGGGATTTTTTCTGTTAAGGAAATTCAGGCAATTACGTCTAATAATGATTCCTTCGTGACCCGAAAATCCCCTGAAATTAGGCCCAAGAGATATACCATTTTAACAGAAAGGAAAATACAAAACAACAAATTAGAAGAAAAACCACTAATAAGTAAAAATACAATAACAAAAAACAATAAACACCAAAATACCATAAAAAACACTAAAGGAAAAACGAAAAGGCAAAAACATACCATCAACAGTCAAGGAAATTTTAAGCTATCGATTGTGATTCCCGCTTATTAAAAACACAAAGCTAACGGTAATTTAGGTAAAAATTGTAAGCTCCCAGCGCCACCTATTGAGTGATATAATATGCAAGGAAAGTTCTATTTTTTATTTAAGCCAAAGGATTAATCCCAAACCATACCTTGTTTA
>JAPMOR010023816.1:0-13512 GCA_026543865.1 Argiope aurantia
CATTTTTGAAAGAAACTTAAAAATACTTCTTCATTGCTGATTCTCTATGGATAAAAACATTAATAATCACAAATATTGTACCGATTTCGCCAATTTTTATTCACCATGAAAGCATGTCACTTTGTAAGTCGTCAATGATGCCTTACAAGATTTTATAAAATTTTCTCAGTTTCTTATACATTATTATATAAATTTCTAGATATTATAAATTTGGTTATATTTCCGTAATTTAAGGGAATTAACGTAGATTTCACGATTGTATTATATAGGCTGCATGTTTGAAAGAGCTTGTTGACTTATTTTAATTTTATAATGGCGGACTGAGTGGTTTCGAGTGATTAAAGGCTTATTATTTAACAGACAGCCGATTAAATGTTTATTATACAAGTGTTTATGTAATTCTGTTAATACTTACTTTAATATTTGGCATTCATGCTATGGAGAAATAACATTGACTAATTTTCACAAAATGAAATGGCAACCTCTGCGAATAAATAGCGTTGCCTATGGCAACTTGCTTTCCACACGGAAAGAACATTCTGATGTACGGAATTTGGTGGTATTAATTTTCTTCTTGTAAGTATACCCTGTAAATAAACTTCTTTGTCTTTCTCTCTCTCGTTTTATGGCATATCTAGAGAGACAAAAAGGCATAAACACGTTTGACACTCAAAACATGTAGCATCTATAATTTTCCTTCCTTAATCAGGCAAATTAATAAGTTTTAGACTGTATTTCAAAGAATATATAAAATATTTTTTAAACCAACTCTCTTTCGTCTCTCTTAATATTTGCTATTTTTACTTTCTCGTATACGAAGTATAAAGTATTCTAAACGTCAAAAAAATTAGAACTCGAGTTTTTTATGAATCTTCATGTTTCAGACCTCTCTGAGTTTGAAAAATGTCCGTCTGTCTATATGTCTGTGATAAATATAACAAAAACTCCTTAAGCTAGACGTATGAAATTTAGCATATGATATTTACAAGTAATTTGCAGATCTCTATGAAATTTTGAGCAAAATATAAACGGAAAAAGTCTGACTTGACGACTGTTCGAATTTAAGTTAACAGAATAACTACAAAACGATTAGAGCTATATATATAAAATTCAAAACACACATTTTACATCTGCAGTGTAGACATATATCCGATTCTGAGCCAACTCCTAAGAGGGTTGACCGTCTGAAGGTATTTACTTTCAGAAACATGTAAAATTGATAACTCAAAAATACAGTGATTTATATATTTCAAATATAGTATGTGATGTTTTGACTACAAATTTAGTTCAGAGTCACATTTTTGTTTTAATCGGTTGTGAAAATATGTCCAAAACACAAATTCGTTTTTCGGATTCTATTAACCGCAGTCAAGGATTACACACCAAAAATCTCCCAAAAGATTGCACGATGAATTCAATAAAATGCTAAGGTCAAGGTTAAAATTCAATTAAAATACTAAGGTTATTCAATAAAAATGCCAAAGGCTAATACATTCCATATCTACTGTAAGACAATGACATGCATTGAGCTCTCTAGAATAATACTTCCATTAGAGAATATACGAGAAAATTTTGGCAAGTCAACTCCAGCTGGTTTTTAAAGTAACTATTTGACATTTTGTATCTAGAAAAAAATCAAGAAGTGTCTCTTATGATTGATGATTCACCATCATTTTTCCGTAAACTATAAAGTTTGAGAAGTTACTTTGCCGAAGAATGATGTAGAGAAAGACAATATAAATTTCAAAATTCGATGATACATTGCTTCTATGTATAATATTTCTTCGCCCATTCATGTCTTGCCTTTTCTATAAATTTATAGGTAACAGTAGCCGGTCGAAGAGAGCAGACATATTATTTCCTTTGCCCACCCACCCTGTATATAAAAGAAAGATGCAGAAGGGGAAAAAAAAGAGTGTTTTTCTCTGTCATGAGATAATGGGGGAGTATGACTTCCTTTTTTCCTCCTTTCACACAATGCTTTTGTTTGCTACATAGCCGTTACTTAGAAGAAAGAGATGAGCTGGCAACTGCATATAAAGGATAGCAGAGGAAAATGTAGGAGGGGAGTGACGGGATAAGACTGCATTCAGCACTTTGGGAGAACTTGCAAGAAAAGTTGAAGAAGATATTATCCTAAAAGATGAAAATATGTGTTGTGATCACGTACAGTTAACGATCATTCTTGGAGTAGTTGCTTTTAATAGTGGCCACTTGTATAGACAGCCACTAACAAATAAGTGCTTACTTAGATGGGGACTAATAGTATTAGTAATTTCTTTTTGCTTATTTTAGCATTTCCATTATGATATATTTTTGATAAAAATCAATTTTTTATGATAGTATTCATCAAAATTTACTCAGTGCCACAAAGCAGCCGGAGATCAATACAAATACAATAAAAAATATAGATAATAATCAGTGAAAAACACATTTACACAGTGAATATAAAAATACATGTAAACAATATATATGATGCAATATAAGTAATACAATATACACGCCCAAATAAAATATCCATAGTTTCACAAGCAATAAATCATTGCACAATCAACAAGATAGAAGGTATACAATAAAATGAAATTTAGGAGTTATTTATATAACAACAGAATAACATTTTCTAGAAAAACATTAACCTTCTAACGATAGTTTTATATGCATACCTTACTCACACAAAAAGATAAACATTTTATCGTTATTTAAAAATGAATTTATATTTTACAATTATTCTTTTATAAGGCACATTTTATAGTATCTGAATAATATTCCTTTTCGGATTAAAGGTCTTAATTTAATTTTAGAGAAATTCAGTAAGTGCAATTTGTGAATTTATTAATTTGATTGAAATTCATTACTATGACTCAGGAGATTCCGAGCGAAAGTTAGTTTTTATTTCGCCAGAATGCATGTGGTTTTAAAGGTCAAATTTGGAACCATTCTAAGATACATCACTATTAAATCTATAAATTTTTAGTTAGTTTGAGAATTAAATGTCACTAATTTCTTGAAATGCACTTATAATTATAGTGAAAAATCCTTATTCTCAATGCATTACGAGAATGGATATGAAAATTTGCTACTTCGTGAACTGCTATTGACAATAGGGCTAAATGCAAAACGTAACAAAAAAAAGTTACTGTTAGCTTTTAACTACATGGCTATTGTAAATTTTTATTGTCACATACTCCTTTGTAACCGGCAAAATAGGATCTATTGTGATGCATTGCTGATTTGCTTTCTGTTGTCTGACCCATCATTAAGAGAGATTCACCTTAATAAGCATGAAACGAGATATCAAACAGTAAGAATTAATATCGAATTCTCGTAGCTTCTTCATTTTTATGCAGATAGGTAGAGAGGGAATAAAACTTAATTTCATGCTTCTCAAATAAAAGACGGCAAATTTTTTACTTGTAACCAGGTAGAAATGCTCATCTCAAAATAGCTATTATTTTTTGTACTCTACTATAATCGTTCAATTTTGATATATTATAGATTCGAAAGAAATTAAATGACTGGCTCAGCTTCAATATTTCCGACCAAAATTTGAACACGTTGTAGGAGTTCATTTTATTTTAGTTTGTTTGTATGTTTTTTTGAGGTTATATATGGTACATTTGGAGCAAAACAAGTAATTTTAAACATTAATCTATGATATGGCCAACAACTAATTCTGTACTCATTGCTAAATTTGGGCTAAAAATTAGTAAATACTCTGGTGGAAACCATAGAGGATATACACTTACTTTTCATTCTGCCCTAGTAAAATGAATGATCAAGTCACCACATATCGTAAATATTGTGCTGAGTTACCTGAGTCATATTAAACTTTGCTGCATTTCACCTGTAGAAACATTTTCTCCTATCGGAAATATTTTGCAAGTTATCTCGAAGAACATTTAGCATGTAAACTCTAGAGATAATAACAAATGAGTAACTCCTGCCCTACCTATGCATCAGGAGAGAACTGAATGATTCGTTACGACAACATTAGATAATTAAGGTTGGAATTTTGTTGGTGATCAGCCAAATCAACTTCTTCTGTGTGAGATAGTTTCGCCATCGGAGTGAATCCAACTCGACCCTATAGTATTACTATATCTATAAAGTGAACAATAAGTTGCTTACATATCCAAGTTTTTCTCGTAGATGTTCTCATTGTGCCCTTTCGGTGGGATGCTTTTTGATAGACAGTCGAGCACTGAATGATAACAACGACAGTTAATTTTGTGTCTCATAATCAATAGTTGAAATGCTCATGAGGAAGAGGTATTTTTTTAATAAGTGGCTTAAATAACATAAAGTAAGCAATTGATAAGGTGTCCCATTAGTTTTTTTCACGCCAGGCAAGGAATAAAATTAATTAATTCTGTACAATAAACACATAGTCTTTTATATTCGATATTTATAGTATCAATTTCTGTTGTTCCAGAGTTTTTTTCATTTACATTCTGATGGTGGCAAAACTCCTTTGAAAAAGTTTCTTCAATAGATAGCCAAATGAAAGCATTTGCGATATATCATCATCATTGTTTTAAAAAGGCTGGGAAGAGTTTTGCAATTATTACAAACATTATCAATTGATTAATATCTTAAGTGAATTAGAATTGGAAATTTTGCCTTGAAGAAGACTACAGCGGCTGACAGCGAAGAATGAGCTTATTAAGCCTTTGCTCGTCCGAAATCTGCAATTTAGTATTCGTGACATCGTGGATGCCACTATCATTCTCAAAAGAATAATACATCATTACGTAACCCGAATTGGTTATGAAAATAAGTCAATCAATACGAAGTTTCTGAACTCTTAACGGAGAACAATCTTATATCGACGTCTCTACTTGCGACTTGTTTTTTTCCAGTGACATGAAGGAGATATGTCACAGGAAATCAGACTAGGATTTTGTAACAAAATGTGCATCAAAAAAACACTTGATTTTAGAATAATATATCATTTGCTATCATAAAACCTTTCTTTCTTTCTCCACAGAATATCCCCGAACTTGGAATCTCTAGGATTCCCTGTCGGTTGAAAGGATATACGTGGGAGTATTTATTAAGATAAAAGAAATACACATAAAAAGACAAAAAACACATAAAAAGACAAAGAACACATAAAAAGACATAAAAAACACCAATACACATAAAAAGTAACTATAAAATATTATAATGATGAAAGAGGTGTTCGGTGGGGAGCATGAGTAAATGAAATCTATTGAAGTAAATATATTCTGGAAAAGAGCTTGGTTGAGAAATGAAACGAAAATTTAAACTGGGCTTGGGTCTGGAGAAATCAATTCCTCGTTCTCTTGTGGGAACCGCACAAGATTTCTAATTTTAACCTTGGACATGTTGTTTCTCATGACGTTGGTCCACCAGATATTTTCTAGGTCGTGGGTGGGTTTCTTGAGATGATAAGATGTGGTGAGAGGGCAGCTAGTGGCATAATGAAGGGGATCGCCTACTTCGCCGCAGCCGCATTGATCAGTTCCTTTAATATGGAATCTCTTGAAATATGAAGGGAAAGGGCCATGGCCAGTTGCAAAGATAATATCAAGCCTATTCCAAGATGATGGGTAAAAGGACACTTTTGAGATTATTTGTTTCTGCCAGTTGAGCCATTGTCCCATTCTTCTTGCCATCGCTGTAGGCTCAATTCATTTACAATACTTTTCAGATGGCTTCTAGGAGCTGGGTATTGAACGGGCGTACCTGCAGAAATAGCCTGTTTGGCTAGGGAATCTGCAGCCTCGTTTCCGTTGTGGCCTACATGTGCTTTCACCCATCCTAACTTGATAGAAGGTTGGTGGAGCAGAATGGCTTGTATTTCCTGAACAATTGGGCTTGAGGTGGAGAATGAACTTATCGCTTTTAAGCTGGATTCGCTATCACTCCATATTTTAGCGTTATGATCGTATTTGCTAGCCCATTTGCATGCTTCCTTAATGGCCAGTAGCTCTGCTTGAAAGACAGAATTCTTTTCGTTCAGTTTGCCGAGCCACTGATGTGTGATTTGTTCCTTTTGGAATACGCAGTAGGCAAAGCCGGTTTTTTCCTCGATTTTGGATCCATCTGTGAAAATATCCGTCTTGTTTGTAGGTTGGAATTCCTTTTTGAGGGAAATTATGTCCTCAAGAAGAAAGTCTGAGGGGAAGATTTTTGTGTGAGAGCATTTCATCTCGATGTTTTCAGGATGGAATGTTATATTCTGAAAATGGCTAGGTAATTGAAGACGACTTACTCTTATATAGGTTGCTTCTGCTTGCGCTTTGATGTGAAGTGGAAGAATTCCTTCGATAACTTGCAGTGCTGCCGTGGATGTTGTTCGGAATGCTCCAGAAATACTCAGGAGAAATTTTCTCTGTATTGATATTAGGATTCTTTGTTGTCGGGATGAGAGAGGATAGGCCCAAGCTGATGCTCCATGTAGGATCATTCTCTCAGCAACGGTGAAGTAGAGATGACGCCTGAATTCTTTTTTCAGACCCCATGTGGAGCCAGCAATTCTGCTGAGATTTTGGTATAAGAGAGTCGCCTTCGTTTTGGTGTTAAGGAGGTGAGGAATCCAGTTAAGCTTATTGTCAATGGTAACACCGAGATATTTTTAAGATTGTTGACTTTTTATTGTTACGTTATTCCATTTAATTGTTGGCCCGTTGACTAATTTGCTTATCAAGATATTACATGATTTTTCTACGGAGATTTGAAGGTGATGCTTGTCGGTCCAGCACTTGAAGATTGAGAGAGCATCCTGGGCGGCTGATTTCAATTTTGCTCTTGTTGATTCAGCTACTACAAAAACAAAGTCGTCTGCGAATGCCTGGAGGTGAATGTTAGGTGGCCATTTTTCAGAAAGAATTTCGTTTGTGACAAGATTCCAAAAAACTGGTCCAGAACTGGATCCTTGCGCGCAGCCTTTCTGCTGTGACCAGGCGGCAGTGCCTTGAGGTGTTTGAAGAAGGACTTCTCTATTTTCTAGGACATCCTTAAGTGTTTCTGTAGTTTTTGAATTGAATTTAAGTTTATCGAGGCTATTGCGGATGGAAGAGAATTCCAGATTATCGAAAGCTCTTTGAATGTCTAAAGAAATTACCAGAATGTGTTCGTTTTGCTGTTTGAAATTATGAATTTTTTCCGTTAATTGCTGTATTGCGTTGTCTGTGGATTTTCCGTCTCTAAAACCAAATTGGTTTGGATGGAGTAAGTCATTTACTCTGAGGTGATGATTAAGTCTCTGCAATAGGAGTTTCTCGAGGGTTTTGCCAATGGTGGGAAGAAGAGAGATGGGACGATAAGAACTAACGTCTGTTTTGTTTTTACCCTTCTTGTGAAACAGTATTATCATTCCTTTTTTGAGTGGAGTAGGGAAGCATTGCAGTTGGAGGCACTTATTGAAGAGGGTATGGAGAATATCAGGGAAGTTCTTGTTAATTTCTTTCAAAATTATATTGTCTATGGAGTCAAAACCTGGTGCCTTTTTAGGCGGGGATTTACGAAGGATTTGTTTTATTTCGTTTTTTGAAAATGGTGGTTCCGGAATGAAAGGACTATTTGGGATTTCGGGAAGTGCAGTATCTTGGGCTGGTGGGTAAAGAGCCTTGAGAATTTCTTGGGCGAATGTGTTAGCTTCCCCTACGTTGGAGTTCCCCAAGAGCTTGAAGAGTTCTGAAGGTGGTTGTGCGTTTTTGATACATGCTTTATATGGTATACCGTATGGGTTTGTTGAATCGGTGCAAAGATTATGGAAGGAGGACCGTTTTGCTTTTTTGGTGGACTTTTTGAATTCCTTTCTTTTCTTTGATTCTATTTCTTTAAAATGTTGCTTGAGAGACCCTTGAGAGTGTTGTACTCTTCTTCTTAATGCCCTAAGTTCCTTTTTCTTGATTTCGAGCTCCTGGGTCCACCAGTTGATGCTATGTTTAGTCTTGATATTTTTTACCTTGTAAGTTGTTTTGCATACCTTGAAGATTTTAAGTTGTAAATTAAATGTGACTGCCGAGAGATCTTCATGATTCTGAGAGGAGGCTATTGAGTTGAGAAGCTCTGGGATTTTTGTGCTGAGTTGCTGAATCATTTTACTGTGACCGCCATATGCTGTTTCAAAACGGTAGTATCTCGAGCCTTTGCGTTGAGAGGAGATGTGAATTTTGATATATTTATGGTCACTTAGAGAGTAATCGTCGAGCACTTCCCAATTACAGATTGAGGCGAGGTATGCTCCTTTGACGATTGAAAGGTCTGGCCAGCCTTTTCCATTGTTAGTTTCAAAAGTAGGGGGAGAATTTTTATCGTTTAGGAGAAACAAATTATTTGCTGCGATGAGATCTTCCACTAAAGATCCTCTGGCATTTTCATCTCTGTATCCCCAGATTTTACTGTGAGCATTAAGGTCTGCCCCGATGAGAGCCATTTCCGTTCCGATGCTCTTGAGAAGAACATCAAGGTCTTGTAAAGTTTCTGAAATGTTTGAATGTGGCGATGAATAGGAGGAAATTATTGTCAGTGGGTGTTTATCCATTTGTATTTTAATTGCTGTGGAGTTATCCGTAGAATGAAGAAAAATTGGGCTTCGGCAGGTAGGAAGGGCGATTATACCTGCTTTTTGGTTGTTGGAAAGCCATTGATTCCATGAAGATGGAATTCCTGTGATTTTTCCCTCATTTATGTAAGGTTCTTGAACTAGTATTATATCTGGAAGATGGACCATGGCCGATTTAGACAGGATTGAAGTGGCTGTTTTTGATTTGGCTAAGTTGATTTGAAGGATGGTTAGACCAAGGTAGGATGAAGATTTAGAAGGCCAGTTGAAACCGGTGAAGGAGTGAAGAAACGGTTGTTGTGATGTAAATGGCGTAGAGCTTGAGTTGGAGCAATTGTTATTCATACTGTAGGGTTTTTCGGTACCTTGCTATTTCTTTGAAATATGTGGGACATCTATTGTGTGAGGCCGAATGGTCGATGTTGAACCGTGCACCTTTCTGCGTATTTTCTTCATGGCAGTTAATGCATGATTCCAAGTTGTTTCCGCAGTACTTAGTTTGATGCTCATGGCCACAATGAGCACAGTAATGCTTCGATGACAAACATTTTGTCTGGATGTGTCCATAGCGTTGGCACTTAAAGCACCTACGAACGCTGAAGTGTTCTTTAATGGAGTGTGTTTTCCAATTTATGAGAACCTTCTTCTGGTTAAGTAAAGACTTGATATACTCCGGCTTTCCTGAGATTACCAGGTGACTGCAGTCCCCTCTTCCCTTGATTCTAAAGCTCGGTTTCAGAGAATCTTTGGGAGCTCCGATGGTGAGTTCCAGTACTTCCAACACCTCTACATCTGCGATCTCGTTTGGGATATCATATACGATGCATCTAGGGTACCTGGTCGATGGTTTTTTGCATTCGATTGTTTCAGCTAGCCTCTGGTTTCCCTGGATCATCTGGATTAATTTCTGCGCTCCTTCTTCATCCGAGCAATCGACTGCGATCCCCTTGTTCCTAAGAGGCCTAACTGCATTGATGGCCATTTTTTCTTTCGTTGGTTGTATGTTTTCTTCAACCAGCTTTTTAACATTTTCTTTGCTGTTCTCTTTGGGAAGCAACAGTACTGTGTGGGCTTGTTTGGTGGCCGTGGCTTCAGCGTATGTTTTTGCTGGTTTCGTTTTTTCTTTTGCTATGGACTCTTCTTCAGCATCTTTTTCCTCCTTTTCTCTTAGAAGATTTCGCAGATCACTGGGAAGGGCAAAGGCCTTTACCCTTTCATTATCATTTAGCCTAAACTTGTGATTTGCTTTTTTTTCCATCAAAAGTTCGGAGAGTTCAGCGAAAAGAAAGTCTCTTTTGTATACTGCAGAATTTCGCACTGCTTCGATTGGTCCATTCGTGCAGTTTTCAGTTATGGGTTTATCAGCCGATTGTGAGTTAGTTGGGTTATTCTCAATAGGGCTGGGATCCCCGACATTGGTACGGACAGAAATTTTGTCTGTCATAATTGCAGCTTTTTCCCCAATTAAATGAAAAGTTCTTGTAAAATGTATGTATATATATTTATATAAATATAAACTGTAGAAAAGTCGAAGATTTACAGAGAGTAGAAACAGCCTGGGCAGAGGCCCTCAACTCTGGCAGAAGTGTGCTAAAGAAGTCTCAATTGTGTATTCTGAATAATCTAGGATTTTTTTTATATATATATAAATGAGTGTAAGGGAAAGCGATAAAGGTTATTCCCCTCCTTTTTTTTGGAGAGATTTAAGACACGGTAGCTCAAATGTGGTGTTACAATTTTTCAGGGTCCTACAAATGTCTTGGAGCATACAAAAATTAGATCAAAGGAATGAGTTTATACTAAATTGTTCATGTCGCCGGACATTTGTGAACGGTTTGCTCATGTGTTGGCTCCGCACTCAGACTTATTTATTTATTTATTTATATCCCGGCCTCCGTTTCGCAATTAGAACTTTTTGGGGAAAAGAATGTTTTTTTTAGAACTTTAAAATGCTAATAATTCATATTTTTAGCATGGATGACTTGCATGGGCAGGTAAACCTGGGCATCATATGAAAAAATTCCTTTGTTTATTTGGCGAGATTTGAGAGTAGCGTCCTACGAGCTTCTTCTTGAAGATGATACCATCCATTTTTCTAAATATTGTCATAGTAGAAAAATTGCCAGAATTAGTGAGGGGAGGAAGTGTCATCTTTCATTGCGAAAATGCAAAATCATATGTATTGGCTGTGAAGAAAGAAAATCTCTTATAGTATAATTGAAACCTTCTACCGCATTCTCTGCACTTCCCAAATCTTGCACCATACAACTATTAATTGTGCCTGCCATTTAAAAAAATTATCTCCTATGATAAACAACTCCACTTCGTAAACGAAATAAAAATGAAACTCAAGGAATATTTTGCAGGTATACGTAAACCCTAAATAATTACTTTAATGACGGTGCATAATAATTCATATATAACACAAAAAATCGCCTTAAACAACAAATATCATGCATTCATTTTGTGTCAAAAAGAATAGAAATTTATAGAACATCATAATACTACAATTAGGTTTCGTCTCATAAAACTGAATAACAAATGGATATTTCGTATCTGGTTTTATCTCAATAAAAAGCTCAGAATTTTGCTTTCAAGTTTAAAATGGACTACTAACAAATAAATAGAAGAATAACAAGTATGTTTGCATGCAGTTCGTAGGAATATATGCTATGGATTATGGAATGTTTTCTTAACTTAATTAAAGTAAAATCTTTCTTTATATTGATTTGACAAATGTAATTTAGATAAATAAGAATGCCAATGTATGGAATTCATTTTTTAATTACAAAAAATAAAACCCCACCTGACAAAATGTCATTTCTATTCTTTAAGCAGCGGGAAATCATAGTTAGTGGGATTAAATGCCGCAAAGAAGAGCGATCAACAAATGGACAACTAAGTAGAAATTAAAAGCAGCTCTAATGGAATATCTTTGTAACATCGCACACCGTAACTTAATCAGAGGGAAAAAATGATGTCTGAACCTTTTACTCCTGCCGCTGCATTTTCAACTCATCGATCACTCGGATGGAAGAAGGATCATTTATTTGGAATTACGCATTAAGCCCCCAGAGACAAGAGCACTTAATCAAGGGCAAGGAAAGAAAGTAGAACATTCAAATTGAAAAATGATGACGCCTTACCAGAAACAATATTTACGGTGTTTAATGATACAGTTTTCTTAGAAATAATATTATCCTAAGACATAATTAATAGTTTTTACAACGATATCCTTTCTTTTTACTTTCTCGCATGCTTTATAGAGAAAGTATAGTAATCGTCAAAAAATTTGAACTCGAGAATTTTATGAAAACACATTTCTGGCAAATTTCGAAAAACACATTTCTGGAAAATTTCCTTCTATGTGTTTGTGATAAAGATAACTCAAAAACACTTTGAGCTGGAAAGATAATATTTTGTATATGGTATTTGAATCAAATTTTATTTCTATCCAATTTTGAATAAAATCTGTTCAGAGGAAGTCCTTCTAACCGGCTGTTCGAGTATAAATACAAAATGAAGAGAGTTAGAAAGGTAAAACTCGGGGCATAGATTTAACATCTATAGCATAGACATCTATAAAATTTTGAGTCCAGTTCAACTAAGGGTTGACTGTCTGTCGGTCTATACTTTCAGAAGCATGTCAACGCAATAATTAAAAAATGCTAAGAATTAAATATATCAAATTTGGTGTAGGATTTTGTGATTACACGTGTAGTTTTGAGCAGCATTTTTTGTTTCTATTGATTGAGAAAAACGTGCCTAAAACACTAATTCGATTTTTGGATACTATTAACGCATGCCAGGGATTAATTGCAGAAAATTTCGCCAAGGATGATATGATCGATCCAGTAAAAATGCTAAATTCAATCCAAAAGTTAATATTTCGTAAATATTGTATGCCAATGCATGTAAGGCGTTCTCTGACATAACAAGTTAATTGATAATATGTGAGAAAGTTTGGGGAAACCATTCCCGCTGGTTTCATTATTTATCGGCTTCAAATTTAGATTTCATATATAAATTTTAATATTTTCATTGTATTTGCATAGACGGGAAAAATACTAGTTTACTGCAAATCAATTATTTGCAGACAGATGTGCCCATTAGATACGTGGATAAGTTAGACGTATGAGAGCGAAGGCGCTGCTAAGAAATTCGAACTATTGTGAACCATCACATGATATGTAACCATAATACCTAACTTAAGATTCCCTTTACATGGAACTGTATTTGTATGGTGATGACAAATAGGCAACAAATAAAAAAAATATGTGTTTCAAACAATAATATTTTTAATATAACAATTAAATAAAAAATAAAAATTGGTACTTTTGCGTTAGCCGGGCGCAAATTTCGCCAATTGTAAACCAAACGCGTATTTGGCGTAAGAAATTTGGCGGAATTCTACATTATTTGGCGATTTTTCGCTTGCGCTCGACTAACAGAAAAGTACCAAGGAATTATACTAAGCACAGCATATAACCACGCACGCATACATGATGCATAATAAAAAGGAACTTAACATGTAGAGCATCGCTTTGAAATTTTACGGTGCTTCTTCGCCTTCGGCTTATTGATGGCATCGGTAAAGGGGACAAGCATGTATGCATGTAATCAAACACAGCTAGCGATGATCACATAGATGTTATTAATTTTTTTTTAAATTCTTCGGATGCAAATAGGATATATTAATACAGTTTATATTACTAAATTACGAAAATAATATCTAACATATAAAAAATTAAACAGAAAACACTAGAATCGTATAGTGGCATAAATGAAATATTAATCCTAGACTGGCAAACATTTATTAATATTTCACTGTTACGAATATATCATTTTCTAAAACGAAATTTGAAAACATTTAGCAGTTTTAAGAGGCTTCGGCCGGAATCTTTCCATCCGGCTTAGCTGGATGGAAAGATTCATAACATAATAATTTGTAAGTCTGAATGATTAGAATTCAAAAT
>JAPMOR010023816.1:13522-89089 GCA_026543865.1 Argiope aurantia
AAAGAAATATATCTATATCTATACTTATAATAAAGCTCAATGTGTGTGTGTGTGTGTGTTGGCGCTCTACAGACCAGACCATTCAACCTACAGCTACCAAATTTGGCACGTGTATACCTTGGAGGCCGGGAATGTGCACCTGGGGGTTATTTTTTCGAATTTTTAACTAGAATTTTATTTATTTAAAAATTAAGCGAAATTTTGACGTGTTTCTGCTATAACTGCCGAAAATATTACCGCACAAAAAAGATTTTTACATGAAGTTAAAGATCAAAAATTTATCTTTTAAATGATACTACTTTTTTAATCTTAAAATTAAATTTCTGTTTTTAATGAATTTTTAAATAAATATTTTAACTATGTTTTTCAATAATTTTTTTCGTCAAAAATAAAAATGAGGATTAAGCACGTTTCGCATTCATGGGAAAAAAATAGCTTTTTCAAAGTGTTGCCATCACATTGATTAAAGCTCTAACTGAAAATAAATTAAATCTTTTTGGAAATGAAATCTGCAAAAATATAATTTTCGGCAAGTGTCTATAGGAAATGAAACAAATATGAAATATTATTTTTTCTAAAAAACAAATTCAAGAAAAATTATTTTATGATCTTTTACACTCTCTATACAGGGTGTTTATTCAGTCCCGGATCCATTTTGATATTTAATGACTCATAAAATAATGAAGATGTAAACAAACTTATGGCATTTATTGATGGAATAACTCATATATTTTCCTTTTCTGGTTTGAATATTTTTACTTTTGTAAATATCGTCTGCGCGTGTTTTTAATTTCAGATAATTTCATTTTCCAGTCTAAATATCTGTACTTTTCTAAATATCGTCTGCTTATTAATTGCATTTTTCTCTCTTTTGTTTTTGGCAACTATTGAAATGTTATGTTTATTTTTGATGTGTTTGTTCTATGTAGTACTTTTGTATGTGATGTTTTATTCGATCAGATATTAAGGAGAATACATACACCACAAGAGAAAGCACAGATTTTATGGTGGTCATAGAGTTAATTTCCAATCAACTAAATCACTGACTTTTAAGAGTTAATTTCAAATCACTTAAACTGACTGATTTATGAAGATTTGAATATCACTATTCAATAAAAAAAGGATAATTTTAGATTTTTCATCGATCGTTTCAAAGAAAATACGCCAATAAGCGCGCAGGTTTCTCAAGATTAATTGGCCTAAGATTATGAAAATGTTGAGTTTTTCTAAATTTTTAACATTTAAAACTTCATAAATAAGTCTTAGTTGATCGTGGAAAATAGAAACATTCATTCATTTATTTAAAATTTGGTGTGTCCAGAATATTTATCAGAATATGATACCTTACTGCATTAAATTTAGACTTCATAATTTTTTAAATATATTTATAATCCGGAACAAAATATTATTATTGATTTCATTTCAATCCTTTTGAAAGCAAGAAAAACTAAAAACTGAATTTTATGCTGAATCTGAGAAGTTTTTGTTGAATTATTCTTTGAGATATTACATAAACTATGAAAAATATTTTGTAGTTAACATAAGACTTAAAAACTGAGCGATTCTGTTTGCAATACTCGTATTCAATAATAATAATAATTAATAAATAACTATAAAGATGATAAATAAAATAAAACGCTTGGTTTTATTAAAAAATATCTTAATATTAATTGCAATTTCGACATTTACATTTTTAATTAAAGTTGAAGTTTTACCGGAAATGGCAACAAATTAGCAAAATATATATAGTAAATTGAACGAAACGATCTAAACAATATAAGTTTGGTATGACTATCAAAATTTGAAGATTAAAAATGTTTGGTTTGAGAATCCTTTAAGAGACCAGTTACTTAAAATATTTAATTGAAAATTATAGCGAGCGGTAATACTGGCGAACCGGCTGGTCGCCAAAGGCGGCTAGAATATATATAAATCCATGATATATATAATATATATAAAAATCAATGATCTTAAAAGAAAAGGTACATTTTCACACCATATTAACTTGACGTTTTTTTTTTAATTAAAAGTAAAAAAATCCACTCTGTAATATTTCAACATTGTTTAGAGAAATCCCGATTGGAGTCCAGGAAAGAAAAACAAACCCGTGTTCTGATGGAGGTGAAATTGAATCTGGTGAATTATCTTTGTTTACTTGGAGCAAACGACCGAAAATTGAAGCTCACCGCTACTCTTTTCTATTAATAGAAATACCAAGAAAATTGAGTTATCCCCCCTCCCCCTTTATATCACTAAGAAAAAGGAGTCTCGAATATTACATCCACTGGGAATAAAATAATTGTATTCACTTGTAAATTTTAAAGGATTGTTTAACTTCTAAATTTTGCGGTATAGTAATTTACTTTTTTATACGTCTAAGAAATTACACAGATATTAACAGTGCATTAAAAGATATAAAATTCTTAATTTCCTGTTTCCTACTTAATAATTAATTATTAAAAATTACATAAAGTAGTATTTCTGATAGTTGACTTGATTAATAATTAATTGTGTGTTGTTGTGACTTATGACCCTTTTATCAGTTCGCTGGCAGTTATCTGTCAGAGATTTAGGCAGAATGAGCATCTGTTGTTTTTTCAGTAGTGCCAACTAGGGCCAAGAGTACGACTTAGCTATTTCACGTGTCACCTTCGCTCTCATAACCCCTTTTTACAAGGGGACACATTCACACACCTCACAGATACAACACAGAAGATGAGCAAGTAGAGAACCGGGACTCGAACACGAGACGCCCAGATCGCAGGGAAGACACGCTATCCCTATGCAAAAATTAGTTATAAATATTATTTGTTAATTTCATAAATATATGAAATTTTAAATCTGTTTTTCTTAAATACGCAATCATGTCGGGACATACGTGTGATATCAAAATTTATTAAATTAATAGATTAAGTGATAATGCTGTTTTCAAAATATTTCATTAGTGTATCAAAATCAAGAATGATCAAGTGTATAAAATGTGGAATTAACACTTCAATGAGTGAAATATCTTTCACAAAACTCCATCTTAACAAACCAAGAAGCTCGTTAAATAAAAGTGTGTAAAAATAGGAAGAAAATGAAATATATCTTTCTTTAATTCTATAATTGTTATTAATGATGAGAAAAGACGTTTAGTTTTATCTTCGCCAATAGAAATATATTGTTAAAATATTTATTTTTGATAATAAATTCTGTAAAGGTGTTTCTGAAACATTAACGAATGAGAAGCATTACATTAATCACCTATATTTTCTTATTTTCAGAAACAACTAAAGTTATTTATAGATACTGGCCATTACTTACTCTTTGCTTCCAAAAAACTCTTAACTTGCTAAACTGTTCAAGGTGAACTAATAGCCTGCAAAGTTTCGGAAGATATATAAAGAAGATCAGATTTTTTAAAGAGAATCTTCTGTATTGAACATCCGTTGAGGCGGACAAGGTTTGGTAGCACCTTTTATGTCTTGAAGACTTTATAAATGACCAAGGTGCCAAGGTTTCCTGGCAGTGACGGAAATAAATTGCTGTATTCCTTCACATGCAGGATTTTTAAAATGATTCTTGTGCTTTCTAGAAGAAGAGATACAAGACGTAGAGGAGATTGCTTTTGGGCTGGTTGTCGGTGGAAAAGTTTTTTCCACTATATCTCTTTTTATTCGCACTTTCTCCTATACTTACTCAAAGAGAAAGACTTTTTATATTGCTATCGACAAAAAATTCTAACTCGAGATTTTCAAGAACCTTTATATTTGATACTTTCCGGAGTCCGAAAAATATGTCTTTGGAATTATGCCTGATGGTCTATGCACACAACTCAAAAACTCTTTGAGTTACTGGGATGGAATTTTCTTGTACTTTTATTAAGAATTTGTGCATTTCTTATAAACTTTGAATGAAATTCGTTCAGAAGAATTATGTCTGTTCAGTTTTTCGAATATAAATTAATACGATAATTACGAAACACAGAGAGAGATATGTATATCACTTGAAGCCCATATTTAACATCTTAAATGTACAATATCTATCAAATTTTAGAGTCAAACCTGTCAAAGGGTTGACCGTCTGTCGTGGTTTGTACTTTTCGAATCATATATAAGCAATAACTCAAAAACTTGATGAATTAAATACATAATATTTGGTATGTAACTACAATTGCAGCTCTGAGCCAAACTTTTGTTTCAATCTATCGGTAAAAAAGCGTCTAAAATGCATATTTGTTTTTCTATTTTTGTGTATTAATCGCATTCCAGCAATTTAGCATCAACCAAAATCATCAATTACGCATGGGGGCTCTTTTTTAATTATTGTTCACCAGTAGCTGTAATAATACAATCAAGTTTATTTTAGATAATAAGCGATACAATTTTGGGGATAACACTCTACTTTTGGATTACGAAGAGCCATGATAAAAGTAGTGCAAGTTTAGAATTTAGTAAACCTTATCTTAAATCTAAGGTATTATCTGAGTAACAGAATAAATTTCAACAGAAATTCACCGAGCTTGAAAAAAGATATTTGGCATGAAGTCTTTACATCAATTGTTAATCTGTGAAAAATTTGGGATTGTATATATGTAATAATATTTTAAAGTATAATTTAAATTTAATTAATTTTCCAAAGTTTTGTTTTAAATTAGCTCATATTAACTTCATTATAAAATATTCTCTTATTTCCTGATCCTATTCCACTTTTTCTATTTTATTAATGCAACAAAAGCTCTGTGAAAATGCTTTAGTCAGAGGTTCCCACACTCCGAGTGAAGGGATAAAATACTGTCCAACTAAGCACATTCTTTTAAAAGATCCCTATGATTCCTTTACTTGTTATTGACACGCGTTAGAAATCCCTATTAAAATCTTACAGTATTATACTTACAAGGATAAAATTTTCATCAGATTTTCCTAATTCGTTTTGTGTTATTCTGTGGTGTGCTCGTTGCGTCTTCTTGTTCATAAATCATGCCTCTTGTTCATAAATCATGGAAATAAAACGAAATTAAAAAATCGAAATTCTCTTCACTGTCTTCGAATCTGCCTTCTGCTTCAAAAATTATATGCTTACATATATATCAAAGTGCCGAGGTAATTTATCTACTCTAGAATTTCTTCACTGGGCAATAAAAATGAATAAAATAATGTCAACTTTATGGAGATTATTTCAGTCAGTGCATATCACATGATTATTTTATCTCAAAGAAAGAAAAAAAAAGTAAAAATGCTTTTTCATTAGTATTTAAAAAATAATTATTAATAATGTATTGCACCGTAATGATATTGTTTATGACAAAAATGGGAGTTTTAGAAATAAAGTTTGTTTATTTGCTTTGCCACATGTAAATGCTATTTTAATGTGACATGTTAGTTGTAAATATCTGTAAATCCTTCTATGCGATATGTGTGAATCAAAATTGTATGAAACGCCCTTAGAAAACAACAAAATTACAATATGAAACTTTATAAATGGCTATTTGTCAAAAGGTGTCATTCAAATTTGTATTGAAATAAAGCGGAGATAATAAATTGCATATCATTTAATCTTGTCCATGATAAGTGACCAATCGCATTCACCAAATTATAGATTATGCTCTCTAGAAGGAAATAACAAATTCAAATAAAGAAGGTTTTTAGAATATTTTTTCAAATATATTTAAAAGAACTTTTTAAAAAAGGAGAACTTTAAGTTGATTATTGTTCCATAATTTTCCTCTAAATGCGTAACATTTATAATTCGTATTACTTAATATTTTATTTATATTTATTCAATTTAAAATTGCCATATGCACCTACAAAAACTATAAAATATTTACTAGTGTACAATGTATTTAAATACGCATTAGCATTGTTTACAAGCACAAAAATATTATGGGCGTAAGAACTGCATTTAAATTTTGAATTCAAATTTTAAAATATTATAAAAATGTGGAGAAAAGAGCACGATACTAAAGATTCTATCTTTGAATATGAGTATACTTAAGCACTCATTGAAAATATATGAAATATGTCGGTGTTAAGGCATTGCCAGGATAAGCGGTTAAGGAACAAAACTTCGGAAATTATTTATATGCTACCAACAATATTTATAACAGGATGGACTTACAACGATTTTTTTTTGTTTGGAGGCATCTTCAGCTAAAGCTGATGAGCAGAATGAAAACAGTTTTCACACTCAGACTATGGAAAGCACAAAGAGATGAATTTCAAGAAATGTACTTTAAATTACTGATTTAGTATCTTACAAGAAGGGCCAGGGTAGCCTGGTTGATAAGGAATTGGTTGGGTTGTGAGTTCGAACCCGCCAGCTGAAAACTCTCCGTGTGTGGTGGCTGGCGCACGTGTAAATCTATCGTGGTCATAAAGTCCTTCATGACACAAGATATTATCACTGGGGGTACTGGATCAGAGATGATCGTATTCTGGTTCCAGTCTAAATTACGATCTGTGGTTGAATGAATGAATTGTATGAATTAAGTCCACACTGTAAGAAAGGTTCTGACGCGTGAGTAGCTGACTCTAGGCCTAGATGGCGCTACTGAAAACATGAGACGCACAAATTTTGGCTTACATTCGCTAGATTTAGTCAGCGGGCTTGTCTATGACAAGTGCCATCAAAAACAACAACAACACATACAGGTAAGTCAACTGGGACACTTATGAGTAATAAAAGATTATTTTCCATGAATTTTAGTTCGTATGTCATTCATTTCTCTTTGTATTTACCACTCGACCCCGAATAAAATTTTTCGTTATGCATTTTACTTGCAGTCATGTGATCCGTTTCATTCCTACAGCTCCATAATTTTTCTCATTGGCGATTTTCGTTACTAATTGTTTTTGCAAAATTTATTTTTCAATGGTTTCTAAATTTAGCATATGAAATATGGATTAATTCATTTCATTTGTTTCCGCAGAAGATTCTTTCAGAAAGAAAAAGCAAATATATAACTAACTAATTGTTTTAGAGTAAATTCGAATCTGCTAATGAGGATAGTCGCCGGGGAAGAATCACGCACCATTAATTAATCACATTTGCTAATTAGATTAAATCTATTGACTCAGCGATATCTCAGCTTTTGATTTCTCTTTCTACCCTTTTAGAAGGGAATACTCCTTTTAGGAGGAAAGAGACACAAGCTAATGAGAGAACTTTCCACCATCCCTTAGTCAATAAATTCCTTCTCCAATATCCTTCTATCCTTTAAATGCAAGCGTCTCATGGGATTAAATTTCCTTTAAATATCTTTGAAAGTCCCCTTATTGGGATTACTTTACTCAGAGTGTTAAATCAGAAACAACTCATGGTGGTATAGAGCTCTCTAATGACAGACAAACAGGAGGAATTAAACTCAACCTCGGAATATCATTTGTTTCGAAATTGGTGCAACTTGAAATGCTGTTTTCTTGGATGAAAGTAAAATGATATGATTTCTCAACTGTTACTGGTTTTATTCATCTCTGGAACTCAACTAGATATCCATATTAGATGGCTGAAAACTCTTGAAATCAAATATTTCCAGAAAAGTCTTCAAGTTGTCAAATTCCAGTATTCGTAATAAGATTTTGACAAATTCATTTAAGTGAGAGATTTTGATGTAATTAAGTTTGTGACTAAAAGTGTCGTTTTCGAATGAAATTAGGTAGATTTGACTACTTTATCTGACAAAAACTTTCAATCTACTTGAAGGGGAAAATTTTATGCACATTATATACGTAGAAAAGTATTTTAGGCATCATTATAACTAAAATATACTAGCTTAAATTTATTTTATCAAATATATACATAATTTTAGTTTGTATTCTAAACTAGCTCTATCGAAAAAAGAATACAGTTTGAAATCTACAAATTGGGATAAATTTAATATTAGAAATATAATAATGGAAGATGTACTTAAGTAAGAAGATATTCAGTAACTTATTACTGAAGCGCATTGTTCAGAAATAAATTGAAGTTAGTTAACTATTTTTCCAGGACGAATAAGAAATTTTTGCATCATTCCTTTGCATAATTACTTTCTTATGCATGAAGTGTAAAAAAACTATTGTAATCTTCGAAAAATTTGAATTTGAGATTTCGTCAAAGTTTTAAATTTCAGACCTTCATCAGTTCGAGAAATCATCCATCAGTTTATTTTTGGAATAGTTTATGTCTATATTTGCACATGATAACTCAAAAACGTTTGAGCTAGACAGCTAAAAATTTGGTATATGAAGTTAGGACCAAATATGTAGATTTCTATCAAATTGTGAACAAATTTTATCCTTAGGAAGTCTGCCTCTCTAATGTTTTAAGTACAAGTGAACTTAATTTCTACAAAATGCTAATAACTTTGTAAATGAAATTTGCTACACAAATTTAGGATCAAAAATATAGATATCAAATTTTTAACTATATATATATATATCTAAATATAATAATTTAAATTCCAAAATTTTATCTTAATTTTGGCCGCATAATCTTCTTCTAAAATGTTCTATTATTTCCTAATCCAATTCCCCTTTTTTATTTAATTAATTCTACACGTGCTACATAAAACTACTGGTCTAAGTACTTTCTCACGCTCCGAGTGAAGGAGTAAATTCCTTAGCGATTACAACATCCGTTTAAAGATACCTAAGATTGCCTTTACTAAAGCGGCAAGTGGTAATAAAATACCTATCAGAATCTCATATTAAAATCACTGAAGGGGAAATTTCTGTTGCTTTCCATGTTGTGTAGCAATGTAGACTGACGCATCGCTTAATCTTTTAAGGAAATTATGCCTCCCTTGATGAAAAAAATCGAAGGTGAAATACCAAAAGTTCTTATATTCAGCCATGCAACTGCTAAAACATGTTTACACATACATATTATGATATATATGGGAACGCAACCAATTTGTATTTAACTTTACACTGCTAATATAAATTCTAATAAGAAATTATAATTAAAATTATAATAGAAGAAATATAATAGTAAAATAAAAATAAAACCTTAACCTAATTATTGAAAAATTGTATTAAAATGGAACAGAAAAAGAATAAAGTTTAACTACCACACATTTTTAATCTAATACAGCAGCCATCGTAAACTTGTCCTTCTCGTAGGTTTATCATTATGTAATTTTATATCCATAGATCCGAATATATTATGCAGATGTAATAATGAATACGATGCACGAGTTGTTATATCTATCATTTGATAAACAAGATAATTAGACAATTTTCATAACTAACAGAGTGTAGAATATTCAATCATTTGCTGATTTTGCAGGTCGATCCTAGTGCTTTAGCATCAAAGGCACAGTTGATAAGACAAAAGCTCCACAAAGGTACAGCATTATATTATATTATATTAATTGATCGCATTTGCTAATTAGATAAAATCTATCGACGCAGAGAAATCTCAGCTTTTGATTCCATTCTCTTCTGTTTCCCATGGGCTGGTATGAGGGGGAGGATAGTAAGCTAATGAGTAAATTCTGCCCTTCCCAGTATCTCTTCACTGATAAGCACATTCTCCGGGCGCTATCTCCTTAAAATACACAAACGCAAGCAGATTAAGCTTCCTCTAAAGCCCTGGTAAAGTCACTTGTGTATAAAACTTCGTTAAACTGCTCCCCGAATCAGAATATAAATCATCATAGTTTTGAGTTAACTGTCTTTCTATGGATAGAGGAACCGAAGGAGATAATCTCAAGTCTAAAATAAATATTATAAATTATATAATAAAATGATGATATTTTCCCTCAGTTATTGTGATCTGAGGCATATTTCTTTCTTTCGATAAATTTTTAAAATCGTTTATTTGAAATTATGAAATTAAGTATACAAATACCATCACGTTTCAACATTTATAACTCAAAAATTAATCAGTGGTAGGAAATTTGCGAAGATTTTTAATATTCACTTCCCTTGCATTTCTGGAATGATACTTGGAGAATATTTTTCTCATTCAACAAAGCGCAAAATATTTCGATGAATTTCCAACTCCATATTTTCATAAGAATGCATGAAATTTTTCTCACATTGCAACTTAAGATTTGACATTTTACATTTTTTCTGAATAACTTTTTAAATGAAAAAAAGATCACTTCTCGATAACGATTTTTCGTACGTTTTCGCTTCTAGAAACTCCAATCGTGAGTTTTGATAGGCTCCAAGGTAATCAAAACTCACTCTCTTTTTTAATTGAAACTAGGCTAAATTATAACTAATCTCTATATATATTTATATAAAGTTATCAGAATCGTTTATTTGAAATTGTAAAAGTAATGAAAAGAGTATTATCACTTAATAATATTTTATCAAAATCTTTTTATTATTTATTAATTTTTATTACTTTAATTTTGAAACATTAACTGGTTTTGAGAAATCATTAGTATCGTGTGTTAGAACCAAACTGTAGCGCCTTGCACTTAGTATCGTCCTATTGTGAAAGGGATCATTTCTTTGAAATTAAAAAAAAAAGAGGAAAATGTGCATAGAAAATTAGATAGAAAGATTGATTAGAAAGATTTGTCTTGATTTGAAAGATTTTAATTCCATTACGGATAAGAAAATTCTAGAATTATTAATTTTTCCAGTTTTCTTCTATTTTTTTCAATAATTCTTTCGATATATTCTTTTCTAAGGAATATTTGCTGAGTTTATCCTTTACAGAGTTAATTCTTTTTTTTTAAATGAGAATGTATAGAATTTTCTCACAATATTTAGTTAAATGTTTAAGGTTATAACATTATTTTTTTTTCTATATGTCTTTTTAAGTTTTTATTTTTTCTTTTAAAAATCACCGAACGATAATATATTATGACAAGTCTTCATATTGTGAAAGAGACAAAACTAGGCACTAGGCTCCACTGATAATTTTGAACATTTTTCTAAAAACTTCGTTGACTTCATAAAATGAAAAGTCAGTTCAATTTTATGGCAAATATTTGATTAATACCAGGCCTTTCAGAGGCCCAGATAAAGGAGAATTCAATTCATTTATTCCTGTATTTGTTTATTCCCGGAAGATTTTGCTATAGTATGGTGACAATAACAGCATGGAACAATTAAGTGGCATATTCTAAATTAATTCTAGTTTCTAATAATCTTTCTAATAATCTGCTCATCTGAAAATCCTAAACATTTGAATTCTATTTACTCGAAATCTTATACTTCTTTATCTATGCTTATAATAAAGCTCAATGTGTGTGTGTGTGTGTGTGTTGGAGGTTTGCAGACCAGCCTGTTTATCCTAGAGCCACCAAATTTGGCATTCCGTGGAGATCGGGAATGTGCAGATCGGAGTGATCTTTTTGAATTTTTAATTAATTAAAAATTAAGCCAAATTTTGGCATTTTTCCACTAGAATTTCCAAACATAATACAGCAGAAAACTGTTTTTTTTAAATCATATAAAAGTTCAAAAAATTATTATTTTTTTCCATTCATGCCATGTTTTTAACCTTTAAATTAAGTTTCTACTTTTATTGAATTTTGTAAATAAATATTATAATCATATTTTCCAGCAATTTATTTCGCACAAAATGAATACAAAATTTAACCTGCAAGAGCACGTTAAGAGTGTATCAGTGCATTGTCGTCACCTTAAAAAAAACTCAAACTGAATGATTAAATTAACTCTTACTGCAAACTAAACCGAGGAAAGTGTGATGTTTAACACTTGTTTAAAAGGAAGTGCAATGTTGTAGAATAAATATAAAATATGGTATATCCCACATAATTCCACGATAGCTGATTTCAAATTAGAGAGATATATAGTACAATAAATAAATTATCGTAAGGCTTCTATAATAATATGAGTTAAGTAACTATCGAAATTTGAAGTTTTAATATATTTTGCTGAAGAATTAATTAAGAGAGCAAGGTACATAAGTATTTATTTTAAAATTTTCGAAAACATTACTCCTGACGAAACAGCTGATCGGCAATGGCCGCTAGTAATTTATATATTCATTTTTTTCTTAATCTTTAATTCGTATTATAATGCTAACAATATTAAATTATAAAATGCTATTTAGTTTATATATATACATATAAGTGCATTTACTTGATAATGAATATAATAATGTACTGCAAAGTCTAAAATACAATCTTAAAGTCGTTGTGGAAGTCTTTTCACAACAAGCGTCTTTTTCTCTCTAAGGAATTAAAATTCACACTTTTTGAATAATTCATGCGTTATTTCAAAGCTGGACGTTTTCTGAATGGACATTCACCGAGGATGATGTATGATTCCAGTCTGCAAACATGAAAGTTCGCGTTTATTTTCACTTGCACTTACGTTTTCTCTAGAACTTTCAAGAATATTCTTGACAGAAATGGAAATAAGCGGATCATACATGCGTAAAGCATTTTTTCCTTTCTTTCAAGAATAAATAAAAGAAAAAACTTTTCCTACTTCGTGAGCGTTTGCTAAGCTATTTTGTTGTGCAAACTTAGGCTTATCATATTTATGTTTTTCCATATCACATATTAAAAATGATTAAGATGTAGTTAAATTAAGTTAGGCTTGTCATATTTATGTTTTTGCATACCATATGTTATAATTTATTAAGTGGTAGTTAAATTAATTAATTCCAGTCATCACAAGGTTTGAAACAAAATAAAATAACAAAAATAATAATATAATATATTCTATTTCAATCATAGAAATGGTGAACATTTTTTTTAATTCAAAGCATATCTCTTTTAATTTAGTGGACCGTGGTGGCCTGGTGGTAAGGTCTAGGTTTCAGAACTGGAGAGCTTCTGGTTCGGCACTCGATTACACCGAAGAACCGTCGTGTAAGCGGGCCTGACGCACATTAAATCTGTCAGGGCCCAACGCCCTGCTGCTGGTGTGGTGTGGAAGCTTGGAGAGGGGATTACCAGCTCAGGTGTTGCCCTCATAATCCGACAGAGGTTCAAAATTACGAGGCCCGTCCCAAAATGGGCTTGGTGTTGTTTTAAAACGGGACATTAATATAGTCAAACTAAACTTTTAATTTAGACCCACTGGGGGTTATTCCAAATATGAAAATGAGAAGCTTCCAATTACGGAGATTGATACCTCTTTCTGATTGAGAACATTAAGACTGTGCGGGGGAGAAAATTTCCACTTCCATGGAGGGAGTGCCTCTTATTCGAGAGACTGGCTATTAGAGCTTAATTTTAATTCTCATGTTCTGCTGTTGCGACGACAGTCATTCAGTTTATTCCGGCTACTTAAGCAGGGTAGTGATAACACCGACATAATTACACCCATAGTTAATTTAAGAAAAAAATAACTTCTTCATATTTATATTATTCATATTAGACTTAGTTCATAAGTGCGTAATAGCAGTAGACTCACAGCAACCCAGCCCTATAGCCTAGCAATTTTGTTAGGAGATTATTAAATGGATAACTAGCTACTCTTTGTTGATGCCAGAGACTTTAGCGGTACCTGTATTAGCAACAGACTAATGCTGATATTTTGCCATTGTAAAAATTATAATTTTATGTATAATTTAGCATACTATCATTTAAAAAGTAACACCACCATCTCAATTTTTGCGATACTGTAATTGAAAGAGAAGTAAACATTTTCGCAAATAATAATGAATATTCTTGATTTTAGATGAGCATATGGTTCCATGTTTATATCAGATGTGGGAAAAATCAGAATTATTTATTATCAGATGTGCAAAAGATTATTAGTTTTGAAAAAGCTTTTTTCTTTCTATAGTAAAAGTTATAAAATTGAAGAAAGTGTTGTTGCTTCATAAGCGATAATATTTTAGACATTAAATAGACATTAAACGTAGTTTTTATTTCATTAAAATGCATTTTTTTAAATTAAACGTTTGCTAATCCGGTGCTTTCGATAGTCAATGGTACTATAACAATTCAAATCCTATTAAGTTTATTGCAATTTTTGTTTAGAGAATCCCGTCACTGTATAGTAAAAGATAAAATATATTTGGTTGTTGTTCAGGATATGTAGTTAATTTTGCCTGTGATTATACTAATGGTCCCGAAACTTTTTCAATTTTTACAATCTTACTGAAACTGTATAAAATATTTGTAAATGCTTTTGTAAAACTCCATGAACTACTACTTGGAAAATAATCGTGTTTATATATGTTAATAAAAGATAAATAAATTATGAATATTATATAATATATTGCAGCGTTTGTATCAGGAAATAGAGATATTCCAATGTATCCGGGAAAAAAGGGTACATACTTTTGAAATAACAGCATCATATTGCGAATTCATTCATTTTATCTATTTCCAGATATCTATACGATTTTCCTTAACATAATACCGATTCAATTGGAAGAGAAATGCATATATTATATGTCTAAAAGAAGAAAAAAAGTATAAATTTATAAGAAGAAAAAAATATTTTTTTTTGTAGAAATGATTTATTTTCTTGTGTCCTGTTACACTTGTATCTTGCAATTCGTTCAATGTTCCAACTAATTCTGTATTATCTGCATAATTCAAAGTTTATAATTTTATCTTTTTATTTCTTATATGTGCAATGATTTTTATAGCTGTACATTCCCAGTACTATTCTATTTTATATTTCAGTGCTTTAAATATCTTTTGGATCTTTATTTAATATTACCTTCATTATATATGGACTTATTATTTATCTAAATTTGTATTTAAGATCTAATTCAAGGTTTCCCTTAGATTTTTTTTTGTTTCTTACAAACAGTGTGGTCTTTTTCATTGCTGTAGTTTATTTATTTGTTTCAATTTTTTTTCAAATTCAAGCAAACTTTTCCTCTTCAGTTTTAATGTTTCATGTTACGAAATTAGGTAAGCTGAGTTAATGTGGAAAATTAAATGAATAAATAGTAATCATACACTTTTATATTTTTGAATTGTTTCATGTTCTTAAAAATGGAAATTAATCCTCAATACTGTTTTCCACTTCTTAATGTGATATATTTTGAAATCGTCTACATTTATTTAATCAACTGAATTTTGATTTTATTTTAGTGCTGCCATCTAGCAGTGAAATTTGTAAAAAAAATGATTACAGGATTTTGTGGTTTATTGCAATAAAAAAAGATTAGGAAAGTATTTTTTTACATTTTAGCAAATTAATATTTATACTATTTATTAAAAAGGTTTTATAAGAATTTTAATATATATTTTACTCGAATCTATAATATACAAATATATGTAAGTGTGTGCATTTAGGAGATTTGCCAGTCCTAGAGAAGACGGCGATGTAGTGCTGAGTTAATCAGTCAAATTTTTGAAATGGCGCATATTTTCTCCCTGAATATAGATAGAATATCAAGCTTGCCGGAATAACTTAGTTAAGTTTGTTTTATTTCAGGTAAGCTAAGAAGCATGGAAAGCCCATATAATATCCATAGTTTTTTAAACCGATACTCAACAGAGGTTGAATACGATTATAAGATAGTGTAATAAAAATCAGAGAATAGAAAATAGAATGAAATAGAAATAAAAAAGTCCTATTGAGTTCCAGTTCCAAAATCATATTTAATGATTGTAAACATAACTTGAAATGGTATCAGATCCTTTCAAAGCTTTTTAAACACAGATATTTGCTAACGTTGAAACACAATTTACTATATTTTAAAGCTAAGAAACCTTCAGAACAATTATCTCTTTTTGAAATTTAAATTCAAGAAAATTCAGAAACATTTCGAGAAGCTTGTCTTTGAAGTGAAGATATTAAATAACATTACGAAAGTTTGTATTTCTCAAGAAAATACCAATATCTTTAACATAACATAACGTCATCCATTGCCCCGGTGCCTATAACAATAAGTTATCTAACCAGTTGAATGAGCACAAGATGGAAGGGGGAGGGGGAAAGAAAAAAATGTTAAAAGAAAGAAAGAGACGACAAATGACCCAGGGATCTCAAGAGAGAATCCCATCGGTGTCAAATCCACATGACTGTATTCAATATTTTAGAGAAGTAATAACCAAATGGAGGGGACAAGAATACCTAAACAAATGGTGACAATGGTTTGAACTTACAGGGAAATGATATTACTAATTAAAAAAGAAAAAGGGGAAAAAATGGTAAATTACATTGTGAACATTTGTATGATATATATATGCATATAAACAAACATTGTAGAGTCAGAAATCTGTAGCATCCGTCTGGGTCCTTTGGTTTTGATTTCCTTCGTGAGAATTGCATTTTTGAGGGACTTTTCAGTACTTTTGAGGGAATAATTTTGGCTGATTTTGACAAGTGGCATTTTAGAGTCGGCTATTGTGTGGTTTTGAAGAAGTCTTGGTATTTATGAATATGATTTACGATGGAGTGGATCTTGCTGTGTGAAAGGGCATTTGATGCAACTCTCCTGTACACTCTTCCTCGAGACTTGTTTCGCATGTACCATGAGAGAGTCAGTAAGCATTCGATAACATGGTGAATTGGGGATCCTATCTCCCCACAACTGCAGCAAGGGAAGTTGGCCAAAAAGAATCTGTGTAGGTATGTCGGGAATGGGCCGATGATATCTTTATACCATGATATCTTTAACAACAGAAAAACATAAGAGGTTATTCTGATTTCAGAACAATTTCAAATTCACATATTTATCTGGTTTATTCTTCTATTTTTAATTGTTCATTGAAATTTATTAATTATTCATATTTAATACGTTGAAAAAAGATTTATTTTTATTAATTATTATAGACGTTTAAAATGTGTGTACTTAGAAAGCTAATTACGGTCGCTCCTATGCTGTTTTGTCTGTGTAGAGGATACGGCTCTGCATAAAACATTTCATGTTATTGCAATTGACGATTTTTTTATTTTGGCGAATTTAATCAATTCCCCAAGAACTTCATGAATTAAATAGCTTTTTTTGACACTGAGGAACATAGAAAATAATGACTGAAATCATTCTAGCTCTAAAAGGAAGAACTGCAAAAACACAACAGACAAATAGACATAACTTACATAATGCGTCTTTTAGTCTTGTGAAAGTCTGAAACGTATAAATATGTAGAAATCTCGAGTTCGAACTTTTCAGTGATTACAGAATTCCCTCTTCATATATATTGTGCATATGAGAAAGGGAAAAAAAGTGTTTGAAATGAGAAAAGAATAAATTCTTACTTGCCAATGATTCATTTCACCTTACTGGTAAACGAAACTACATAGGGAGATTCAATGGGAAGAAAAGCGAATTATCGTGTTATATACTTTAAGAAAAATATATATAAAAAGAAAGTGCAATTTTCTCCGATATTAAGAGAAAAAAGAACAACCCAATATCTTGAAAATATTGAAGTATTTAATCATAAAATTATTCAATAAGCGAAGAATTCCGAAATGGTTTTAAGAAACTCTTGTTTTCAACTCACGTTTTACCAGAATGCGAAAGAAAGATTTTTCATACCAACTTAAAAAATAAATTCTTTTATCTTAGAGATTTTCTTTCAAAAATTATCACGTTTTCCATTTAAACGTGGAACTACGGGTTTTTCAAAAGAACAGCTCCTAATTCTATATTATCTCAACATTTTATTTTGAGATTGTTCGTTCTCTCAAGTTTCTCACTCTTGCTACAGTTTTCTTTATACAATTGTATTTGATTCACATTGTGTGACTTAAAGGATAATTTATTATATAAAAAGTATCCCTGGTTTACATAAATTACATAAAAAAATGGGTGAGTGTCCAATTATTTCTATGGGATAAAATATAAAAACTTTTTAAGCTAAATTTATAATAAATAAAACTCTAATGCAAAAGTTTAATAAATGTTTTTCTGTGTTTAAAAAGAAATATATATATATATAACATTTGGAAGTCAAGACAAATATTTTGAAAGCATGAGGTGTAAAAAACAATAGGAAATTGTTATTAATTCACAATAACTATTATAAGACATAAATACGTATTATATCTAATCATAAGTTACTTAAAAATTAAAATATTTTAAAATATAATTACGGTTTCAATTTACTTTGAGCATTTTTTTCAGCCTTTGTGATTTTCGTTTTGAACTCCAATTTTTTTCTTCTTTTCAATACATTAATAAAAATGCGTTTAAAAATATTTTAATCAATATTATTTGGGTGTTTCAATTTAAAGACAATTTAAGTCCTAAATTGTGTTAGCACATCGATTTATATCAAAATATCTGAAACAATTTCTTTTTTGAGAATTTTGAGAGATGACTTGAAAATTAAGGAAACGAAAGTGTAAAATTACTACTTTCTATTTCTTACCTTTTTATTACGATATACATCATTAATATGTTTTAATCAACATCGTTATGTATATATATAGTTTTAGTGTTAGGTTTTATGCAAATTCCTGAATATTCCAATGGTATTCAAAGAATTGTGCAAAGGAATTCAATTAGCATCCTTTTAAACCAGACTGTTATTTGCAAATGAAACAAACATACGTTTATTTGGGGGTTATTTGAAGAAAATATCATTGCCCATATGTAAAAGATTTTCATATCCGGTTTTTGTTCTAAAAAATAATTTTCTAGAAAAGGCAATAAATTGAAATTATTCCCTTAATTGAAATAATATTTTATATCACTCAAAAATACGTATAAAATTTTAATGTCATAATATTTAAATTTTTTTTATTCGCTCTATCGCAAATGCATTTTCAATTAACGACCATGGATAAATTTCAGTGATGTTTTCATTACAATTTTTCACAAATGCCAAAAGAAATACTTATATATATAAATAAATTGTTTCCGTTGGTAATTACTTTTTCAAAAAAAGATTAATTTGATTTAAATTTACTTATAAATGTTTTGCCTGTTGATTTTTTATTGCGTTATAGAAAAGACACTGAAGTCTATTCTATGATAATCCCATCTCAAAACAAAAAGGGTGTTCAAGTGAAAAGGTACGAAACGACACTGTAGGTATAAATGAAGACTTTATTCAAAGTATGAAGTATAGACCTGAGCACAACGATCCCATTGATTAATGAGCCAAAGGAGTCCTTGTTCCCAGAATTCCTGTGGCCGAGACCAGATACAGTCCTTGAATTCACCCTCCGAGTTGAAGAACATTACTTTCAGACGGACAAAACACATGAAAATCGTAGGGAGATATTTCCGGGCTGTAGAGCGGATGGAAGAGCTGCTCCCACTTCAACTTAGCCAGTTCCTCGTGTGTGACCCTGGAGATGTGTGGACGCGCGTTATCATGGAGCAGAACCACACACCTTCCGTGAGTAGCCTCGGTCTTCTGTTCTTGATGGACCTGCTTATTCTTCGGAGTGACTCACAGTACACATCAGAATTAATGTTTCTGAGAAAACATCTGAAAGGGAAACACTTCAACTCGGACGGCGAACTCAAGACGCTGTGGAGGACAGGAATTTTGGGAACAAAGAATCCTTCGACTCGTTAATCGATGGAATCGTTGTGCTCAGACCTATGTATGGTGCATACTTTGAATAAAGTCTTCATTTATACTCACAGTGTCATTTCGTTCCTTTTAATTTGAACACCGCTTGACTTTTGTTTGATAACTTTGCTTAGACGTGAGCTTCTGTACGTTTGGCGCCAATTATTAGAAAAAACAATCGTTGAGTTCTAAATAAATAAAATAAAATAATGGTGAAAGCTATTTTTTAGGGGGTAGGGTAAGTAAAAATTCAACAAGTCTCTAAGCGTTTTAATTTAACTTTTTCCTTCAGCTGCCAGCTGGAAAAATTTATTTAAAACAAGTGAAGAACAGAGAAAGGGAATAAATTATGTAGAGACTTTATGTAAAAGTAACAACAAACGTTCAAAAGATCGATAAAAGTAAAAGGAGATCATAGTCAGAAAAACGACAAGAACAATTGTTCTTTGAAAGTGCATTGAGGCAAAACTATGTTTGAGAGTAAAGAGGGGGGAAAAAAGAAGAAACAGATGCAAAGTAACTCCCTTTTGTAGTCATGACAAAGAGCATTTCGACGCTTTTTCGCTCACATCATTGATCTTGAAACTGAAAAAGTCAATGAAGCCTCACAGAATAAACGGTATTTGACACATTCTTAAATGTGAAATCATTGAAATGGACAAAAGGAGTAAATGATTTTCCTTTAATGTTTGCTAGCTCCTTTTCTTTGTAATTTATTCTTTTTATATTTCATATTGCATTTTAGTTGTATTTTAAAAGTAACGAAGAAGAAAAAATGTCAAAGAAAACGAAGTCACTATTATTTCAAATAAAGTCACGTTGATTGGGAAATGTGTCAAACAAGCTATTTAGAATTAATTTGGGATTCCAATACAAATCTTTTAGGAACAAAAAAAGTATACGGCATCGCATCGCAAAAATAAGATTACATGTACTTGAATATTAGATGAAATGCACAGTAGCACTTTGTCATGCCATGTGATATCACAGACTGACAAAAACCAATTTATAACAACTTTTTTTTGGATAATCGTTGTGAATACTCAGACATTCGGTGGACAAAGTTTTCTATTTCTTTTTATCGTAGAATCTTGCCGCCAATGTTGTAAAATGGTCTTTAAGGTATTTTTGAAAACCGTCATTTGTCTAAAAACTCTTGAGTTTTCTCTTAAGAGAAAATTATGGACCAGAAATGTTTAAACATTTACCTTTCAAAGTTGAAATTTTGGCACGATGGCCGACCGACGTTTTCTTTTCCAACCACCTGTTCAATTCGTTGAATAAAATCTTTTGTTGCCATTGACTTATATCCATGTAATTCTCCATCGAGAACGCCGCTTAGAAAAGAGTGACTTTCATTTATTTCCAGAATTAAAGAGTTGATCGGAAAGGGGAAGCTTTGAGGTTCACAAGAAGTTTGAATGAAACCTTAAGGCCTATTTTAAATCACTGCACCACAACACTCTCGGAAAAAAGTGTCAGAAACTTGGTTCCATTGATATTACAAATAATTGTAGTTTCATGACGATTATTATAAAGTAACTATATTTATACATAAAGTTTGGTATTAAATTTATTTTCTTTGCAGCTATTTGTTTTTATGGCCCATGGGAAGCTTGAAAAAATATCCAACTCTCGTACATTCAATATTTACCATTCTGAGAACAGTTTTGACTTTTTTGAAAAACAGAACGAGTATTTTCTGGGCACTAAATATGAAGAGATTCAAAGCAGGACAGATGCTGAAGCTTAGAATAACAAAGAATATATATATGTATATATATTTCTTTCGTGAAATGGAATTACAATAAAATGTATTGATTTTTTAAAACCATTCTAAAAAATTTTCAATCTATATTTATTAATACAATTGTACTACTAACGTATAAGTAAACATTTTCAGATTTTCAAAAATTAATGTATGAAATTTTTGAGACATTAACAAATTTAGTAAACCGTATTAAACAATTGGTGTTTGGCAGTAATCATATTTTCATAGTACTATTTGCTGCATTTAAATAATTTAGAAATGTATAAATGAAATATATGTAGAATTAACTATGTTTCAGCATTAAAAATTTTCATTGCCTGTTCAATATGGAAGAACTACTCAGAAACAGATGTAATGAAAAATAAATTTTATTAAACTATTTATTTAATACACAAAATGTTTTGTCTCTTTTCCAATTCAATATTAAATCACACATCTCAGTAGAAGGGCTTGTAAAAAGACAACTGAAATTATCATAGACATCATTTTATAGGTACAGAATATATCAACAATTATTCTTTTAAAATGGTCATAAAAATAAAAGCAAATTATATTTTATTTTCGACGATACAAAGCATATTAACAGCATGTTTTTAAATCTAAAATCAAACAAAAAAAATTAAAATTAATTAGTTATATTTTCATTTACGTTTTTCAAACTTTTTATTTTCTTATTTTTCTTCATGATTGTATAGATGGATTTTTACACATGATTTTTCACCCCTCTGCTGATATCTTTAATAAATTTGTACACTTGATTATTAATGATGAAAACAATTATATCGTTTTATGCAATATTTACATTAATATTTCAATACCTTAATAATATTATCTATTAATATCTCAACATTTTCCTCATTTAATATCAATTAAATGATTAGTTTAATTATAATAATTGGTTTTCTTGATCGTCGAGCCTGCTAAATGTGAATTTGCAGGATAACATAATTTTTATAAGAAAGTCGCAATTTAAAAACTAAATTGTTGAAAAATCAGAATAAAAAACAATATTTATTTTTAGTGCAATTATAAAATAGTGTTTCTGTAGGTATTTGTAGTTATTCATATCACATTTATTATGAGAATAACATTTTCATTCAATAATGTTAACGATTATTTTTGTAAACAATAATTTTACAAGATAGTTGATGTAAAAATTTTAATTTTCAAGAGATTCAGTTTCCATTATAAGGGAGAAAATTTGAAATTTTTTTAAAACACAACCAAAAATATTATAACATGACATCATGCAGTTTATAATTATATGCCGTTAAATAGAATACTTTAATTAATAAAAATATAGTATAATTAGTCTTTTAATAAAAAAATGCGTTATTTTGTACTATTTTTAGTTTAAATTGCAATAACAATGGGCCGAATTTATAAATATCCTAAAGTGTGATTTTTTTTAATCCTTTCTGATTTTTCTAGAAGAACTGAATCTATTACAAAACATTTGAATAACTTATATCAAATATGCCAAACTGAACAAATCAATTTAATTCTGAATCGGAAATACTGATAAACAACAAAAATATAAATATCATCAAATTGTATTACTACAAAATTTTCTATTACATTTTAAATACAAATTTCAAATAGTTTTATTCGTGTTGATACAAATATTTATCTATATGTATTAAAAGATTATCAACACACTGTAATTACTGCTGATTTAATAAATCACCGTAGGTAGATAACCGTAATTCTCGAGATGCGCTATTTTTCCTTCTAAAAAAAATAAGAAATTTGTTAACTTTATGGTTTGATATAAATAACAAGTTAGCTAGCTACATTAAGCATATTCGGGGTTTTCAAGCAGTAAATTATTTTTATTCTTGATTTACAAATACAAAAATTCCTAAACATTTAACGCACTGGCATTGAGATATATAAAACAAATTTCTAAACACATGCCTCGTTAACTAGACCATTCATTTAAGTAAAAATGAAATGAAATCAATATTATTATAAATTTACAGTTGTAATAGAAATGATGAATTTTTTTATGGATATAGGTTATAGTTACATTTTTTGTAAACTTTTAATCAAAGGTGAATCATCAACTCGGGTATAAGTAATACTGCAAAAAATATCTGTAAAGAGATTTCAATTTTAAAAAAAGTTAATTTACTTATAAGTAGGGTGAAAGTTTTAATTTCAACACCATATATGAAGTTTTTGGCATTTCAAAAATATTAAATAAAAGTCTCTAAGAACCTATGTGAAGAACAATGTATAAAATTTATCCACAACCCTTTATGATTACAAAAAGAAAATGACTATCTTATATTGTCAAAGCATGCAAATTACGGAAAAGTAACTTAAAGCAACTTAAAAAATAGATTTCGGGAACACTGCAGCTCTCAAAGATGATTATCTATTGCTTCTAATATAATTAATGTGAGGTAAGGAATTAAAAGTCTTTAGAGTGCAGTAATTAGTTTTCAATTACAGTTAGCGACAATTCTAAGTGACGTTAGGGAAAAAACGAAGAATAATACTATTCTGCTCAATAAGATAGTCTTAAAAAATTTAATTCATTCAAAAATAACAAGTGTTTTCAAATGAGATCTAGTAGTAAGCATCAATAATTAATATTCCATTTAATAGAACTCTTACATTTAAAATAAAATTTGTTTTATTTTTATCTAAAACTACTAGATATATATTTAATCCAATTATTATGGATGTAATTTGTATGTAATTGGATGTAATTTTTCAAACACAGCCAAATGAAATTATCACCGACCAATAAGTATAGTGCAAATTAAGTATATTATATTATAATGGGTGTTCAAATGAAAATGTACGAAACGTCGTAACAACGTAACAATTAACATATTTGGCTATCCTCTATGCGAGAACGTAGCAAGAAATCTAGGGATGCGATTGGAGTCTCCGACCCAGATCGGAGTATGATTGAGCGCCCTCTGCCTGCTTTATAAGACCATAGCTCTTATAAAGAGCTCTGCCGAAGGTCCGCTACTTGTTAAATTCCTCGAGCACAGAGGAACCATTAACACCGATGTATACTGTGCGACACTCCGAAGATTACGCAGGTCCATCAATAACAAAAGACCGGGGCTCTGCTCTATGATGATGGGGTTCTGCTCTATGATAACGTGCATCCACCACACGTCTCAAGGGTCACACACGAGGAACTGACCAAGTTCAAGAGGGAGTAGATCGATCATCCGCCCTACAACCCGAACACGTCGCCCTACGATTTTCATGTGTTTGGTCTCCCTAAAAAAAACATCTGAAAGGGAAGCATTTTAATTCGGACGGCGAACTCAAGGACGCTGTGAAGGACTGAGTCTCGTCACTGCCACAGGAATTCTGGGAAGAAAGAATCATTCTGCTCGTTAATCAATGAGATCGTTGTGCTCAGGCCTATGGTGTATATTTTAAATAAAGCTCCATTTATTCCCACAGTATCGTTTTGTACCTTTTCATTCGAACACTCCTTGTATTTCATTGCAATCTATGATTCCTAATAACCATTAAGCAAAAACTTTATAATGTCTATGCACTTATCAATATTTGTGATGTAAAAATACATTAACAATACATGAATATTTTATTCTGCAGAACTTGAATAAATTCTATAGGCTAAAATCGAGTAGTTAACAGCAGCAGTAATTACTACTAAACTATTCTTATACAATTTTTGTACATTTTCTTTGTTTATTGAAGTGAAGAAATTTATCTAAGTGGTCAGAGGTTTAAATATAATATCACATTTAAAAATACAAAATTATTTTTATTGATGGAAGCATCTTTACTAAAATATTCTTTTTCTATAAAGGTATCTGGAATCAAAATAAAAATTAAACATCTTCTAAGGGATCTTTTAATGGTATTTGGATGACATTGTGTGAAATGCTGCAAACCTTTTTGCCTCTAATTTCAAAAATTCGTAAAAAAAAGCAAATTTTAAAATATTTTATTAAATAAATCCATTGTAATCATAAAATCATGCATTTATATATACCAAATAATCTACAGAACAAAAAAGGAAATGGTTTCTAATTCCGTAAAGGAAAACTACGGCAGTCTGTGAAAAGCTTCAGGTACTAAGCAGTCATTAACGTTGAAAGAGATAACTGTTTATTCATCAAATGACGAATTTTCTCTAAACACTTATATTATTTTGGAAAAAAATTGTTGCTTTGTTTTAATTACTCAGTCTGTTCTTTTTCAATTTTTTTAAAGTCTTTGTTTTCCTTTTACTGAGAATTGACATTTAAAGTTTATTGAATACTAATAAATGACAAAATGTTTGGAATCCTATTAAATAGCTAAACAGAAATCATCTTTAGAATAAGAGTATGATACTAAGTTACACATTTACAATACTTGCAAGGAATAATTAAAAAATAGTCTTGTACTTTCGTGTTTAGTTTTATCTAAATATATGATCAAGAAATTGTTTCACTTTGAATGATAACAGCCATTAAAGAAAAACCTTCTTAGGAAATATTGTCGCAGAGTAAAGAATTTGACTTTTCATTTCTTTCGCAGTTCTTCATAAATACAAGTTTGAAAAAAGTAAAAAAATATTAATTTTCTTCTTTTCTTCGTGCAACAATTCTTGGCAAAGCCTTCGAACATTTTTTCCATAGAATGGTGATGCTAAGAGTACCTCGTGAAATTCTATAGCATATGCTTTCGAATTCATATGATTTTGATTTTTTTCAACGCATTACTCTTTTCTCTATCCTGAAAAAAAAAAAGAAAAGAAATAATTCATCAAGATGCCAATCTTTCCAAATGATTCTTCTCAAAGCTTAAATAGGCAAAATAATATACTCAAAAATAGAAATCAGATATCATTTTAAATAGCAAGTAATTAAGGAAGATTCACGGGGGGGGGACAAACCCCCCACTTTTCCTGTTTAGAGAAACCTAAGTTAAAACCATTTAAAGGAGTGAGACTAAATATTATATAAAGAATATGGAATATATGCAAAAATGAATTACGAGGCAAAAGTAAAGAACATGTAGACACATTATCTTATAAAAAGGTTAGCACAATGAAAATTTTGTTAATCCAAAATTTATAAAAATACAAAAGTTATAAATAAAATAGTTTTATAGAGCCTGCCATGCATTTCTGAATGTTTTACTTATCATGCTAACAGTAATGATATTTTGCATGATAAGTTTTCTGCGTGTTCTTTGTAATTATTAATACGATTTTGTTTCTACAGTACTAAAATCTCTTCTATTATTACTATTGTTCTATTATAATTCTTTGCGGTAATCATCTCTTTATGCTTTCTATAATATATATATATATATATATATATATATATATATATATATATAACCATCTTGCAAGTCCCTACTAACAATCAAAAGGATTAGGTAAGCATGTGGGGGTTCCCTCTACAGGTCGTACCGTTCGACCTGGAGATTCCAAATTTCACTCTCTATATATAATTACAGGGTTAAAATGTGTGCCATGAAATTATTTAAAACATTTTTTTATTGGAGATTGAGATAATTAAAAATTAAATAATTTTTAAAAATTTTTTTGTAAAATTTTCCGAAATATAACAGCAGAAAAATAATTTTTTAATCATTTGATAATTATCTTTTCAATAAATTCAGTTTTCTGTATAATGTTTTATTTTTGATTTATCTCTAAAAAAATACTTTAAAAATAACAGCAATGTAAGCTTTTTCATTGCTGTTACTGTTTTTTCTTGGCTTTTTCCAGTTGTTCCTGATCAAAATATGCAGATTCGACTAATTTTACCATGATGAGTGAGTTTCAAGATATTTCCTGCTCTTAATAAAAGTTTTGAAATTTTGTCGGAAATTGTACTTACATTTAATTTAAACTTCAGAAAAAAATAGTTAAAATTTTAAAAGAATTTCCCTTTTTAAATATTGCTTCTCTTTCCTTTAATATTATTGGATGTGTAAAGATACAGACGGAAAATTAGGGAAAGCCTATAAAATGTCTCCCTAATATATCTAGATATATATGAAAATTTGAAGTTTAAAACTAATTAGCTGCGGAATTCAATTAGACAAAATTTCACAGAATACGTAATAGTAATCTTTAACAATCAAAAGAACTAATTAATCAGAATTTAACAGATATAATTATAAATAACTTGCTGATTTGACTGATTTTATTACTATATTATGGGTTTCTTTCTCTCCAAAATATGTAATTTTCCGTCTAATCTACCATTATCTTTGATAATTCCAATTCTTTTACATTTATTTGCCTACTATTCTCTCTCTCTGATGAACGCTGATAATCATGTGACTTTGATTATATGTAAGGACTTGTGCATCCCTGTCTTCCTTCGAAAACAACCTACTTTGAAAATAGTTAGTTTTCGTCTACTGAAATGATGGCAGTAAAATGAATTTTTATTCTAAAAATGATTGACTCTCATCTAAGTATTCTGATGATCGTGTAATTGAAATACAGATTTGAATTTTTACTCGTTTCTCTCTACACTATATTGTAAATATTTGTTGATACATAAGAATAAGTTAAAATTTTATGCTTATCAATGTTTTCATTTCATTGTTTAAATAATTTTTATCAAAAAGAAAAAAAAAAGAAAGAAAGAACTTTCTATATTTAAAACATTGAACTGGAAATTTATTTTGAATTTGACATTCTTTTAAAATAAAAGATAAAAAAATTGTAAGAAATTCATCTCCAAATTCAAAAGCAATTTCACAAGCATTACATTTTAAAGGAATTTCAGGATTTTGCAGTTTCCAGAAAAGCAAGATTTGTAATAAGGATTTCTAAATATTCTTACGTTATACTGATGCAGTCTTTACAAACTAAACTTCTCAGAATTTCTGTATTTAATTTGTATATTGACATTTTCATTGTTCGAACAGACTCATTATGAAACAAGTTTGAACTAAACTGAGTAGCTGAAAGCTTGTAAAAAATTATGTTTGAACACAAATCAAATGATGCTTCCTATCGATAATGCAACATCATTAACGCTTTGATACTTCAGAGACTGCGGTCACTGTTCAAAAGTATCCATTATTAAGTGATTTATTTTCGGATCAGTTCACTACAGTATTATACAATTTTTCTCTGAATAATTCACTGAAATAGAAACCCCTCCAATAACATAATATCCAATTTTAATGTATTTGACATCATATATTGGACTATTGGACAATCGGTAAAATTATTAAGATTTATTAACAGGCAGATGATGATGAAGAATCATTGGACCTTGAAAATAAAAAGACTTAAAACATGTTGATTTAGGATAACGACAAATACAAAGGAATATATATGGCATACAAGCCTAGAATTGCATCAGCATGTTACCAATTATCAAGGGGTGGGCATCTTAAAGAAGGTGATGAGAAGCATCTGACATGGTGGTTGATTCTCGCTACTTTGGCAGATACAGAAATAGTGTGGATCGACTACTCACTACCGATGAAGGAACGTGACTCCTAAGGGAGGGGTTTACCGTGTTGGTGATGGCCATTAAGATTCGATTATATGTCCATCCAATGCTTTCCCGGTATTTCAGATCTTCTTGTGTACCTCAGAGCTAATAGAAGCGGTCCTTTCTGATCAATACTTTAGCAGAATTCCCCCTTCCCACCGTAATGAATATAAAGTAGTGGTGGGATATATTTTATATATCATAAATGATAATTTAGATGAAAATATTTAAGTTTCATTCTTCATAAATTATTTAATTTTATTAAAAAAGAAAATATCTAAATTTTGGAAGCGTTCTCTCTATTTTTTTTTGGGGGGGGGGTCTTATTTTTTTTCTCTTTATGAGCGAAGTTTCGTTTAATTCGAAATTTAAACAATGTCTTCTAAAACTTAAAGTGAAAATTTAGGTAAATTTTTGGAGTTTCCTTTAATTTTATTGAGTAAATGCTTCCTAGATGAATGGAGGAAGAATTTTAACTTTGACATCTGAAATGCGCAGTTCCTCCAAACTCTAACTTCGTTAGACAAAATTAGACTACATATAAAATCAAGTTACAGAACATTATTCATTGATTGAAAGTGTTTCAAAGCGGTTTAGTGAAACAGTTTGGCTCTTGTTAAACGAGACTTCAATATTATGCACTCAAAAGGATATAAAATAGTATTACAGGATTATCTACGGAATCCTATTTCCACACCCTTTTAATTTGAAACATCTAAGTTGCCTGAGAAATCAAAGCACATCCTATTCCGTATTTAACGGTGGAGGGTAAATTTAACAGTGGCCTTTAATGACTAAATTGATTATCGGTATAGAATTCCAAACAGAAAGTTTTCCTGATTCAATTTCGTATTATAAAATAGGGGGCATTACAAGTTACAGATGAAACGATTCAAATTGAAAAGAGATCCAGGGGGAGAAGATAGATGATATGATTGATGTGATTCTATTTATCAAATCTTATAAGGAAAAAGGGTTTTATATTTTTCACTGTCTGTCACGAAATTCATAGAATTTAGAATTTACCAAATATAAAGGATTGAACGAAATGTAACTTCCCAACTTAAAGGTATTATATAAAGTCCCAATAACACGTTATTTGAACAGTTCATATCATATGATAGAGTTTTATACGAAAATTTATAGTTAGAATATAAGGTTACAAAAACATGAGATTTGGACACTTCGTATGCTCGAGATTTATTCGAAATTCGAACATTTTCAAACTGATTCTAATGAGATGTGATTTTATCAAAATATATTAGAAATTTTTGTAGGCCTATCATAGTTTTACACCTCATTTTAAATTTAAAAATAGTGATTTTGTTTCTTTCTGAATATTGTAAATCTGTATTAATTGTATGAATATACCAACGATCATCTATAATGTAAATTTTATATATTGTCCTTGGTAACTATTTTGTTTTAATAATTTATATAGCCTTAATAAAAATTACTGAATCTTTAAAAGAATATAAGGATGTCCACGATTTTACATAAAACAATAATAACACAAAACATATTTGTAATTTAGAGACGTTGCAGCTGCTCTAAGGGAATAACGTCACGAAAGATAGGACAGTCAATCTGTTTTTCTGATATCTATTAACGTTGATGTTAATAGTTTTAGATATCAAAAGCAAAATCTCTAACCTACTTCTAATATTAAAGAAATTTTAAAAAATAATAAGGTCAAATCTTAAGCTACACAATAACTTAAATCGTTATCTATGCCATAAAAACAAAGACATTTAGTGAATTGTGCCGAGGTTTCCTAATATCCAACTGGGGCGAATAAACATATTTCTTTTTCAGATCCATCAAATATTTCATGAACCAAGAAAATCAGTTATCAGTGGCTTAAGAATATATTGAAAATGCTTGCCTAACTTTTTTTTTATCACTCGGTAATTGATGAAGACTGTAGATTCTGTATAGATAAAAAAAGAATTCAAGGCATTACTTACTAAGCGCTGGAATACGGTTTTTGATCAATACAAGTAATAGCTGACTTTAGCACTAATGTGAGAGTGTGTTGCGTGTTTCTTCCATGATTGCTGTAACTACAGCTTCCACGCATGTACAGGTCACATATTTTTGCTCTTTCCCCATTGAAATTTTCAGTACATTTTTTCTTTCAAATCTTACAAGTATGTGATGCTGTGTCATTATAATCGATATGGATAATTTTAAATAATAAAATATTGTTCCTAATGGGCGTAGAAAGCTATATAAAATTTCTGACCATCTAGAACACTGATATGCATTGAACTCGAAAGTAAGCGAATATTCTGAACTCACCTGGCCATGGGCTTCGTGTGCAGGAGCTCGTAACTGGCGGCATGGACGCTGCAGTTGGGATCACTGGGGTAGTAGAAGTTAGAGCTGGGGGGTCTACCAGAGTAGGAGGGACTATGTTCCAGTTGACGCAGTTGCATGTTGAGAGACTGGGAGTGGGAGTTACGGAGACTCCCGTGCCTCCTATAAAGGCAGAACCCGATCAGGAAACTCAATAGAAGAACTCCTCCTGCTGCACCACAACCGGCTAGCAATGGAATATTACCTATAATCGATAATAGATATCAATATAAATTCCCATAGGATTCAATACGCTTTCCGAAACAAATCATCAACACTTGTGATTTTTCTATATTGTATACCTAATTACACAAAATCATTGGCAGTCATATTTTATGGTTAGATAAATTAATATTTGTGTTCACATCGTAATGTAAACACATATAATAATCGTGTTCACTTGTGAATTACAATATTTTCAGCAAAATTAATAACGTTTTATAAAACCTATTTAATTCGCCCTTTAAAGCACCAAGCGTTGAGCATAGTTAATATCGAAGAAGTAGTCATTTAAAACTGACCTTTCTTATATATTTGTTGGAAATAGAATATTGGTTATTGGAAATATTCTGAATCGTTTGCTACAATTAGCTTGCTTTGCTTTTGAATTATCTTTATTTTAATTATCTCAATATTTCTTCAAAGACATATCTCTATGTATTTTTTTAAGCATTTCCTTTTTGTAAGAATTAAATAGACTTCTACGTACATATCTTTCATTGTCATTCAATTTACAGTGGAAGTTTTTACCAATATGTGAGTATTGTAGCAGTAAGCGTTCTTTAATCTTTTAACTTTGAAATAAATTCCTTCATGATTTATTGTTAATTTTTTAAATACTATTGGAAACACAGCAGGTAACTATTTAAAACTAAATTAGATAGTATAAAATATTAAATATAGTGGCGCAAACATAATTTTATTTTAAAACATGACACTCATAGTTGTTGTTTAGGCAAGTTGGAGTGCGAAGATTACAATGAACTCATATGTCGTCTTTAATTCTTCAATTTCTTCTTATTTAATGGGATTGATTCAAGCTTTATTTCTAAGAAAATACTGGGAACAAAGCAGATAACTAGATAACACTAAAATTAAACATTATAAAAAATTGATATAGTAATATAAATATAATATTGTATTAAAACAAGATAAACGCAGTTGTTGCTTAAGCACGTTGAAGAGCGAACATTACAATGAATTCGCGTGACGGTGTTCAAACTTCAATCTTCTATACGCTGTCAACTAACCGGATTAAGTCCATAAACGAATGTTGAAGCCTTAGGAATTTTACTTTGTGTTACTCCCCTTCTTTTTAGTATTTAAGTTTAATTTACGATAGAGATATTTTCTAATCCACAATTTATGTTAATAGATAAGTTTCACTTCATTGTAAAGTTGTTTTTTTTCATCTTTCACGAAAACAAACATCTAAAGTCTGAAGAAATACTCACATTTGTCTTCATCCGTGTAATCCTCATTCCCGCAATTCGGGTGTCCGTTGCAGACGAGTGATTTGTCAATGCAGTAGTTCTTCATTTCGGCGCACGAATTCTCGAGGGAGCTGAAGCAGTACCGGCTCTCTTTACAGATGAACTCTTGGCACTGACCTATTTTTAAAGATTCAATGCACGCTCAAAAATGGGAAAGTGTATTGTTAAAATAGTGGGCAATTTAGAATTTAGATTCATTTCATACACATTTAATACATATTCAATACATATGAATATACACATTCACTTATTTGATAAAGAAACTATTGTTCATAAGAATGTTAAATATCGTTCTAAAAAATAAAAATAAATGTTGTACAAATTTCATACAAGTGAGCGATGGAGGAAAAGAAATGAACAGATTCAGTGTAAACGTTCTCTAATTTTGCCATATAAATATTCAAAAACAAGTGTGATGTGCCTTAATACAAATTGTAACTGATATTAACTGTAATATATTTAACAATTGTCCTTCATAAATATTAATAACATTATATTACCTTATTAGTAATGACAAGACTCAAATACAAATCTAATTATTGCACGAAATCTGAAAGAAAGAAGTTAGATATTATAAAATTGGTAATTTTTATCAGTCTTATTTCTATCTTTTTTACGTTATTAGCTTTTTAAAATTATGTAATGCATAATATCTAGGAATATTAAAAATCATATGGCCATTTTTCTTATTCCTATGTAATATTTTATTATTAAACATTTTTATTAAATAACTTTCTGCTTTTTTCCTTTCCACTTTTTTTGATGATCTAGAGACTTGCAACATTGAACATAGTTCAGAACGAGATGAAAATGCAGCATTATCTCACTTTCTTGTCTTTTTATTTGTTTGCATATTCGGAACAAATTTTGCAATCATTCAAAAAAAAATATCGTTATCGACAGTTGGCACTATGCCAAATCATTAGCTCATCGGGAAGTTAGTTTAAAATCAATAGAAATTTCACACACACAAGACTAAAAAGCAGAAAATAATTAGAAACATTTTTAAAAGGGACAAGGAACAAAAAAAGAATAAAATAATTTCTCCTCGTCTTTTACAGATTTATAATTCCATACATACTTCTAACCCTAAACAAATTTTCCTAACAATTTGTGATTTTGAATTTTAAAAATTCACATTCACAAAAGCCATCACAAGTGGAAAAGAACGATGATGATTTACAAAGATTTCATTACATTTCAGTACATTTCATTTTATTTGATAAGAATTGTTCAATGATACCTAAGAAATAAACTGTTTATCACAATGTAAAATTCGTAAATTTTATCCAATTTACATAAGATTTTGTAATGAAAATGATTAATTACTGAACTTAACTATTTAAGCCTAAACGTAATAACATTACAATCCGAGTATCACAAAAAACAATTCAATCTTCTATATTCTAGTTAGTGTTACATTTTTGTAAATTTAACCGTATGTTGCTATTCTTGGATTTTTTTTAGTTCATTGGTTTACATTTTATTGCAAATATATTTCGATGAATTATTTAATCTTTTTAAGTCATTTGAAAAATATTAATATGACTGAATTAATTTATTCCGAAATATTTATTTTATAAAGTTTTTTCAGTAGCTATGAGTAACTGTAAAATTAATTGATTGAAAAAAAATTATAGTTATACCTCTTATAAAATGCCTTTTTAAATCCTTTTTTTTTCACAGGGCAAAAATTATGCACCATCAGCACTCCCCACTCCAAATATGTAGCTTTAAAGAAATATTAGACTGGTTTACCCTGATTATCTGTTTTTTATCCTTCGTTTAGCACATCATACACCAGATTTGAATTAATTCCACAAAAAATAACTAATTCCACAAGCGATTAATTGGGACCGCAGACTTTCGAATGACTTGGCAAAGGTCCCGTTTCTTCGTGAAAAACTCTATCTAAGGATATTTTTTTTTAGATTTTGTCTAGATCATAATTATAAGATTTGTTTAACTATAACCAAATGCTTTATAGTATTGAAAAGAAGAAATAAAATCCAGTGCTATTTAATGTTGTAAATTTCCGAAATTGTATATAAATATTTTTTTTAAAAAGGGAGGTTATTAAACCAAAAAAAGGTTTTTTTAAAAAATCAAATGTTAGATTTCGGGTCAAGCACTCCTAAAGAATATTTTTCTCCAAAGTACCATAAATGCAGTTCTTTCTTCATGATAAAACTGAACAAAAATGGAATATAGAAAGGAAGTAATATTAGCCTGAAGGTATTTTGAAGTTTTAACGACGATTTATTTTTCTTTGCTAGTTTAAACTGCAGTCGAAGAGAAGAAAAAGAGGACAAACAAAATGAAACACGAAGTGCTATAGCATGTGTTCTTGGAGTGGCAATGGCTTGTTACAGCCACTGTAGAAATTTTGCTCGGCAGTAAAACCTGCAGTCTGCGTTTTTATGGATTGTAAAAGGCTATATTCTGAACCGCATGTGAGTCGTTTCTGAAAGAAAAAATGACGGCGAAAGAGAATGATTGCTAAAGGCTTGCAAAACTATCCGCAAATTTTTATGTTCCTGACATCTTTTCAGTCGCCTGTCGTAAATGCCGCTGTTAAAGTTTTTATAGAAGACAAGTTGCAAATCATTTGAAGTCAATCAAAATTTAACGATCAAGGTTTATTTTTTCGTAATTTTATGATGAAAATAATGCAGCAATTTTTTTTTCTATCAACAAAAATGCTCATGCCAAACTTGACAAAAGAGAATAAATACACTCCTTATGCTTAATGTTTAGAGGATTTAGTTGTTTTTATATTTACAATAAATTCACAAATTATTTAACATAACATCTGTTCAAAGAATTAATTTTAAAAGATGTATGTGAATGTTGTTAATTTAATAACGGCATAAAATTAATAACGGCGTAAAAAAAGATCCTTATTTAAAAAAAAAAAACACCAAGAAGAAGTTTTTGCTAGTTAATGGAATACATATAAATCTCGGAAGAAGAAAAGAAAATACAGTTACAGTTACTCGAGCATCGCATGATTAATACGCATGCGCAGCTTAAACTGCTAGTCATCTAGATGAAAGCAGGATCATCAAACGTGTTTAGAAAAATAATTAAAATACAAATCTGATAGTGTGTGATGTTTACAACATAGATTTACATCCAATTCAAAATATTATTAAAAACTAATAAAAAATGAATATAATAAATTACTTGCTGCCCTTTTTAACCAGATGGTTCACCGTGATTAAAGACTGTTAAAAATTTCAATAAAATATTTCATGTGTCTTGTTCTGAATTGTTTACTCTGCCAAGTATTTTCATATTTCAAATTTTTACATTAAATTATTCCTTACTAATATAGAAGTCTTATCTTTTTCTATACAATGAATTATTATTCTCTAATTGTCTTGTCAACTCAATTAAAATTTGAATTTTAATTTGAAACTTTAAGTTTTAAGTAATTAAAGTCAACTAACACAATAGTACTTTTGATAGGACTAAATATATTTATTAAAAATATAGGGAGAGAAAGCAGAATAATTTAGTATTGAAAGTTTTGCATACTATTATTTGCTAACGAATTCGAAAACCTTTCACGCTTTTGCGCATGCGTTCGGAGGAGTTTAATTTCTCAAAATAGAGTCAGAGGGAAGATGAAGTGAGAAGTTTACATTTAACAATAAACTCGGATTATTCTCTAACTTACGAGGCGTAAACATTGCAGACAATTCGCAATATTGTCTAAAAAGAAAATGGTTCACAATAAAATATTTCAGAGCAATTTTTATTTACTGTAAGAGGCATAAACATTAAATTATAATAAATAAAGGGAAGATTTCTGTTTTTGAAATTTGGTAACGTACTGTTTTACAAATTAATAATGATTTTGTTATGTTAAAGGCTCCTTTTTTCTATATGTTATTGCATTTTTGACAAAATTTTGAGATTAACAACGGTGGATAAAGAAGAGTTCACTATATTTAAAACCTTTTTTTTATTTAAGAAGTTGCTATAAATATGGAACGTCTCAAAAATATTGTAAATATTATTTTTAAAATATAGGTATTTTTAAATATATAATTTATATTTAAAAATATTAATAATAATGATTGTTTTCTTAAAAATACTATTTTAAATAAAATGCTTGAAATAATTAGCAAAATTTGAACTAGCATTTGAATTATCCATATAAGCAAACAATACACAATTTTGAATTAAAATAAAATTATGCAGTCAGTAATGACACTCCTATAAAAGTGGGAAAAAAATGAACGAAAAATACCTAATAGTGCGGAAATCAAAGTCAAAAAATGAGGAAGAATTCAGAAAATGTGCTTATTTTTCCGCGTCTCAGCCCTTAATGAAATAGAATCGTCGGAAAGTGGTAGTCTCCGAATACTTAAACGAACAGTAAGAATAGGTTTACGTAAAATTTCAGAGCATTATTTAATAAATCTTTTTCTAACTGAACAAAAGTTAGCATATTAAAATAAAAAGCAAATTCTAAGTCATAAGAGAGCTTTAAAATATTTTTATATATTCAATTAAAATGCAGCAAAGAGCAGACGTATTTAAAAATAAGAGTACTTTAAAATCTTTTCCTTATTGCTTACTTGCAATGAAAAAAAAACTTAATTGTAAACACAATAAAAAATAGTTAATTTATTAAAAGCAAAGTTTAGAACATATTTTTATTAAAATAATATTTAAACATTTTGTAACATCTAACATCCAATTTTTCTATTTGTAACATCATATGACATGGCTAGATTGCCTACCAACTAAACATATTCAACATTGACTTATTATAATTAAAACTTTTGTTCAAAATAATTTATATTTTATTGAGTTTTTGTACTTTCTTCATGAAAGTTTTTAAGATAAAAATGGAATATTTCTTCAAAAATATTTCTAGCAGATAATAGAAAATTGTGCTTTGATATTAAAATGTGCTCCCAAAGTTTTTGTGAATTTGTTTCATTACTCTATCTTGTTTGATAAAATATCTTTTTTTAAAGGAATAATTCAATATCATGTATATTCCTCTCAAAATATCAAATAATGCCTTTTTATCATTTACATTTTTTATGCATTTTTTCAATTTAAATAAATATCCTACCCTTCTAAAAATTTAAAAAACTTGAATAATTCGATTAACATGTCCTTCATATCTTAAAAGAATATGCATTTTATTTTATGAGTTCAAAGATTGTTACTTTTTATATAAATACTAGCCACCTTTGGCGACCAGCCAGTTCGCCAGTAATACCGCTCGCTACAATTTTCAATTAAATATTTTAAGTAACTGGTCTCTTAATAGATTCTCAAACAAAACATTTTTAATCTTCCAATTTTGATAGTCATACCAAACTTATACTGTTGTTTAAATCGTTTCGTTCAATTTAATATACAATTTCTTGTCATTTCCAGTAAACCTTCAACTTTAATTTAAAGTGAAAATGATGAAATTGCAATTAATATAAAGATATTTTTTAATAAAACCAAGCGTTTTATTTTATTTATCATCTTTATTGTTATTTATTTATTATTATTATTATTGAATATGAGTATTGCAAACAGAATCGCTTGGTATTTAAGTCTTATGTGAACTACAAAATATTTTTCATAATTTATGTAATATCTCAAAGAATAATTCCACAAAAATTTCTCAGATTCAGCATAAAATTCAGTTTTTAGTTTTGCTTTCAAAATGATTGAAATGAAATCAATAATAATATTTCGTTCCGGCCTATAAATGTATTCAAAAAATTATGAAGTCTAAATTTAAGGCAGTAAGGTAACATATTCTGAGAAATATTCTGGACACACCAAATTTTAAATAAATGAATAAATGTTTCTATTTTCCACGATCAACTAAGACTTATTTATGAAGTTTTGAATGTTAAAAATTTAGAAAAACTCAACATTTTTATAATCTTAGACCAATTAATCGTGAAAAACCTGCGCGCTGATTGGCGTATTTTCTTTGAAACGATCGATGGAAAATCTAAAATTATCTTTTTTTTATTGAATAGTGATATTCCAATTTTCATAAATCAGTCAGTTTAAGTGATTGATTTAGTTGATTGGAAATTAACTCTTTTTATTTAAAATATTAGTGTTTCAAAAACATTTTGTTAATCGTGATTTCCACAGCAGAAGCTTTATATAAAATCAAAAATTCGTTATTTATTAGAGCATTTATTGAATCAAGTTACATAAAATATAATCATTTTCCATTTAGACCATTTTAGAAGATCTGTGTCTTGCTAGAGGTTTACAAATTAGCTGTGTGGCCCTGATTTCAATGGATATTCTGTTCATATTAAACAAAACTTGCCTTAAAATAAAACTGATTTATTGGATTAATAATATAGAGAGTGTAAAAGATCATAAAATAATTTTTCTTGAATTTATTTTTTAGAAAAAATATTTCATATTTGTTTCATTTCCTACAGAGACGTGCCGAAAATTGTATTTTTGCAGATTTCCTTTCCAAAAAGATTTAATTTATTTTTAATTGGAGCTTTAATCAATGTGATGGCAACACTTTGAAAAAAAGCTAATTTTCCCCCATGAATGCGAAACGTGCTCGTGCAGCTTAAATTTTATTTTTATTTTGTACGAAAAAAATTGTTGAAAAATATAGTTAAAATATTTATTTAAAAATTCATTAAAAATAGAAATGTAATTTTAAGGTTAAAACATTGGTATAATTTAAAAGATAAATTTTTGGTCTTTAACTTGATGTAAAAATCTTTTTTGTGCGGTAATATTTTCGGAAGTTATAGCAGAAACACGCCAAAATTTCGCTTAATTTTTAAATAAATAAAATTCTAATTAAAAATTCGAAAAACTAACCCCCAGGTGCACATTCTCGACCTCCAAGTTATACACGTGCCAAATTTGGTAGCTGTAGGTCAAATGGCCTGGCCTGTAGAGCGCCAACACACACACACACACACATATTGAGCTTTATTATAAGTATAGATATAGATATAGACTAGCCGCAATTTGCATATTACCCAATGCCTTCCGCTGCTGCATTGATTGTCAAAAATGTCTCAACAATTCAGAATAAAATGCTAGGTTTAAAATTTAATTTAGTATTTGGCAGGTTCTGGTTTCTTCGTCCTCTTTCTCCATTAATGCGAAAGAAGTTATAATTAATGATGCGTGTAGAGTGTTCTGGAATCTTTTGACGAAATTTTGTCAAAGCCAAAGATGATCGATACATAGTTCCGAAATATTTTTACAATGGTTGAGTCTTGAATATATTTCTGAATTTTTAAAGTAAAAATGTGTGAAATATTTTTTTCATTGTTGGTTGTGTTGCCAGGTACTAAAGGAAACAAAAATGGAAAGTTATTTGTTGAAAGACGAGTCCTTTAATTTTGATCTGATATTGCTAAACCGAATTAATTATCGTGTGCATTTCTTTTATCAGATAATTTAAAGGATCTTTTTAGTCATCTCTGAAAAAAAATTGAAGAAGGAAAAATCCACACAGTGGATTCCAGAATCTTTATTTTATGACCCAGGTAATCATATTTGCTTGCAATTCGTAAGTATAAATATCATGATCAATATTTTAATTTCTTTTAAACCTTTAAGTATGCGCATATTTCTGTAATTAACGACTTCATAATGTTTACATTTAGTCATATCAGTTGCATATTTGCTATAAATTGATATTTAGAGCTTAAGATGAACCATATTTAAATAAATTTTAAGATGAAAATTTTACCAATTTCTGAAATATATCTTATTATGAGTGCATAACAATTTTATTCAAAATAATTTCAATGAAATATTGAGAATCTCGTATAAGTATCATTATATTATACAGACTCATGTCAAGATGTCGCACATGTATTGTTATTTTCAGTTTCAGTTCAGACTTATATTAAATACATGATAAAATAAAATCTTGACCAAAGATTTCCTTATACAGAAATATAATTATAAACGCCATAAATAGGGAAGATAAATATTTTTTTTTTATCAATGAAGGTCCAAGCTATTCCTCAAACATTGACTCTCAAAGAAAGATTTTTTGACATGAAGATGCGCTAAAATATTCATCTTTTCTGAAAGGATATTCTTTCATAAATTATCCACTTTAGTTTAGCACTTCTGTATTTTAGTTTACATTTGCGAATAAAAAGAGAAAGACTAACGTACCTTCTTTTTTAAAATCCACAGCTGTCCACACTATTTTAAAGCCGACAGCATTTTTGTCTAAGTCTTCTCCTTTCATAACCTGAGCTGCAGAAGTTTTAAACCTATGTGGAAAATATAAGACGAAAATTTCAATCTTTATTTCAGAAATATTTGTACATCTAAAATTCATGATTCATTTATAAAGGAAAGAGAAAGAATGGGAACCGGTGTCTTTGCCGACTTAATAAAAAAACAATTTGGTTCAATTGTTTTATTCGAGAACATTTTTATTAAATTTTTATTTTTTATTTCTGCTAGTCCCACACATGCTCTATAGAGGGCAAGTTCGGGGAGTGAACCGGAAGTTTTTATTATTTATTAAATCTAAAATGACTTTTCTTTTCAGTTTTATCATCCTCAACAATTACAGAAAAAATTGGAGATTAATTACTGTATTTTATTGAAAATGTTTAAATCGCTGGCTAAATTTTAATAGAAAGTGTAGTTAAACTTCCAGCTTATAAACATCTAAATTTTGGAAGCTTGATTTAATATGTGGACTTTAACAACACTATTCTTGCTCAACGCCATTTTAGAGGTTTGAAATATTGAAGGAGTTGAAAGGTTGAAACTAAAGAAACAAATATCTAAAACGTTTTAGTATCATTACAGGCATAATGCAATGGTGAGTTCCTTTACAGTCTACAAGTGAAGAAATTTCAAAATCAAACGTGAGAATTTTGTGAATTTATCATAGAGCCACCTTATGATAGTTATGCTCACTTGTATTATTAACCATACGTTGGTGTAATTCCCCAGATCCACATTTTATGAATTGGTAAAAGAAAGATTGCCCTTTTAAAAGCGTATTTTTATTCGTAAGATGCCTAGTGGTGCATACACATTCGAATAGTAGGATTCAAAAACCTTACTTCCAACATTAACCATTTATTGGAAAAAATTCCCCATATTCGCATTTAGAGCATTGATAGAAGAAAAATTGCACTTTCAAAAGTTTATTTTTGTACATAAAATGCATAGTACACATACATTCAAACAATAGAAGAATAAAAAAAATATTTACCTGAGTAAAAGCCTATTTCTGGAGGACAGCTGTGTCTGCTCTTCGACGTTCTTGTAGTACCGGAGGTCTCCGCAGTATTTCTGCAGTACTTTCGGGTTGAAGGATATGCTCGAGTAGCCGTCGTACAACGTCAGCTCCGCTTCCGCACAGTTGGCTTGAAATCAAAGGGCGCTTCAAAAGAACAGTTCTCTCACACACTCCCTAACATTGGCCAAACAAACACTCGCCAAGTATATCTATCTATATGGGCATGCTATTCAGTCAAAAGTATCATTAGATTTTTAAAAAATGATTGAGCTATTTTTTTGGATGAAAAATCGGTTTCATATCAATTTTATGTTGTTGGCATAATATGGAAATTTCTGAGAAATGTCGTGCGAGAAACTTTTCGTATGATATGACATTTAATACAAGAAATCGAGATGCAAATATTCAGTTTGCCAAACCCAAAGCGAAGGAATTTTTTATTGTTTTCAGATGATGGTTTCACTGATTTTTTTTCTTGCGTTTAAAATTTTGAAGACCTTTTATTTCCACTTATGGAGCTGGTTTATACATTTTGAGATTGTATGTAAAATTAAGTCTTCCATAGATCAATAAATTTTAAGTATTTTTTGTATAATTTTAGCTAGATTTTTGAATTGAAGAAACTTTCAATAAAAAAGAGAAGTTTTTAATTGTTTTAACAACTTTAAAATGTCCTTTTTCAGTAGATTTCTTCATATTTTGCAAAGCAAAAAAAGTTTTTTTTAATGTTTATTTTTGGAATATTAAAATTTTTGGATATTTTTGTGCTTGGAATTCTTTAAATCAAATCATAATGTTATATTTTAATTAAAATTCAACAATCGAAACATGTGTTCGATTTCTGTGTGTTCCTCAACTAACACAAAAAGTTAATTCAGTCTGGAATAAATGAAAAAGGAATATAATTTAAACAATATTATGGTTTATGGTAAACAATAAAAAAAAACTGATGATACTTTTGAGTTTAATTGCTAGTTCACGACATGTACTTAAATGTAATTGTAACTGACTACATTGAAAGCCATGATTGTAAAAATCTAAAAAAATGAAAATTTAAGGAATTTATATAAGCATTTAATTACATTTACATTTTCAGATTTTTTTTTCTTTTTCACTAAATGAAACATATTTTTCAGAATCTGAATCAGTAAAATTCGCTTTTAACTTTTTCCCATTTTAATGTTTTAAGGTATTTTGTTTGTTTGGTATACAATTTGTATGTTTGTAGCATTAATATGGATCTGACGATTAAAAGTTTAATTAAAAATTACAATGCATATTTTATTATTTAGAAAAAGAAATGTGTTATTACTATAATTTAAAACTATTTTCACAATATGGAACCATATTAAATTTTAAAAGTAATTGCGCATGTATTAATGTTGTCTGTTATTAAAATTATTTTTTTTATGAAAAACACTTTTTTGTTATTGAAGTATGAAACAGCAGTATTGTTTATAAAAGCTATGATTTACTACTTTTTAACTTTTATATTCATTATTTCTCATATTCACTACCAGATCAACTGTGAATTGAAATCAAATTTAATTAAAATAATATCGTATCGAGAATTAAATTCAGAATATATAAAATACCGATTTATCCTTGAGAATACACAAGAAACAAAATTTCTAATTTTTATCACGACAACAGCAACTGAAAAGTTGATTATAAAATCCATACTTATAAACATAAAAAAAATTAAATAAAGATGTTAAAAATAAGTTATTACTAATTTTTAAGCATGATATACCTCCCACATAAGACGTACGCAAATTACTTCCTATATAAGACTTTTCAATTTGCTCAAATTACTTCTCACATAAAACGCAGGCTGTGTTCAAATTGCAACTGACTTGAATGTACAGATCTTCATTTTAATTTCTTTATTTTGTTTATGGATTATAATTAGAATTTTGACCCTTATTCGATGATTAACGATATTGAATTTTTATTAATTATTTTTATTCTTTGAAGTGATAATTTATAAATAAAATAAATAAATAAATCATAATAAATATTGAATTTTTATTAATTATTTTTATTCTTTGAAGTGATAATTTATAAATAAAATAAAAAATAATTTGATGGTTTATTGTGATGGTAAACTAATTTCTGTTAAGATTATCATTTTTATGACAAGCAATTTACACTTACAGCTATGTGATTTCTGATTTTTATCTGTTTCAAAAATACATAAATAAATATTTATTATCGACATAAATAAGTAAAATGAGGTACCTTGTCTTTTCTTTTTAACTAAAGGAATATTTTTAAATGACTATAAAGATTTAACGTAAATATATCAAAAAGTGCTGAGTGAAGTATTTAGGGTCAGACAATATTTCATTCGTCTGAAAATATATTTTATCTTATTAATATTTTTAATGCATATACAGAACAGATACAGAATATTTTTTAATGAAAAAAAATATTCTGTAATTTTAGTGACACAAAGTTCTTTATTTGCATTTCTGTCGATTAAACAGTTTTCCAACATCAAAAATATTTTTACTCTAATATCCACAACCCAAACTGTTTTTAGCAGATAAAAAATGCACTTGTTTCCTTATGTAAAATCCATATCATAGCTTGAAGCTATTCATAAAATAATCTGAAAGCAGCATTTACATCTTCCCATTTAACATGTTTCTGCACCAAAAAATGCTATTTTTAAACATTCCATTGCATTTACTTTTTATTCAAGTCAAGTTTCTTGCTTTTATCTTATTGTCGCTGGAATCCATTTGTTGTGATTTCTATTTTAAGCAAAAGTCAAGCAAAAAAACTCATTTTTTCATCCCTGATAATTAAGTAGAAAAAATAATATTTTTTTAGTTACATTTGGGTTTGGGTGCTAATTGTCTTATTTTTTAATACGTCTCTTTCTTTTAAAAAAAATTCTGTATGAAATTACAAATTTGTATTCGGCTGTATTCTGTTTTTCTGCTAATGTAACACCAAATGCATAAGATATATGATTCAGGTTTATATATTTTATTAGAACCTTTTTATCAGATTTTCATTCTTATTCAGTATGATATATCATTATCAAAACCGAGAAATAGTTATTAAAACATTTGATTAAAAAATGAAAGTCAAATTTAAAAGAGAGAAGAAAGTTTATTTTTAGTATTTTTAATCTTTTCTTTTATGAGAATGTTTTTAATTTTTATATTATATATTTTATTCATTTTTAACTTTTTATTTAAACTTTTTATACTCACTCTTATGATATTTGTTTTTATTATTTGTTTAATTTATGTTTTTATAATTTGTTTTATTTAATAATAAATTTGTTTTTCTGGTAATTTTTAACTCTTTTTGAGTGGGGAGGATTTATTTCCTTTAATAAATTTTATATTATGTATTTATTTATACATATTATGGTCACTTTCTTCATATTTATCATTTATACTTCATTTAATGGCATGTTTAGGTAATTTAATATTTTTCTTTAATGCTGCTTATGCTCTACAAAATAGACACATTTTTCTCTTTTATCAATTAAATTAATTATGCATAGTACTTCAAAACTATGCATTATGGAAACAAATTTGCATTATCGATCGTTGCGTCAGACGATATACAAAAAGATAACTCAAAATATTTTACTTTTTTAAGCCATGCTAATTTGAAACTTTTATGTTTTTTTAGATATCAAAATTCTAAATATTTTTTATAATTTATCCAGCTTTAAGATTATTGTTGAGGAATTTTATATTGAATTTACAAGCTATTAGTTAAAATATGAAATTTCTTTAAATGACAAAATTCTGTGTAATATTCTCACTGAGGATACTATATTCTCGGCTTTAATATGTTACATGACAGATTTTTTGATTGATTCTTTCTATCAATATTTTGTTTCCAAACAGATTTAATAATACAATTTGACTTGGAATTACGAATATATCTACAATAAGTTGATTGTTCATACATAAACGAATATTACTGAAGACCTAATTATTGATTTCATTTTCTTCGATATTATATTAATTACTTTTGTTTAGAAAATTCGACAAGAGCGCTTAGAGTATGAATATAATACAATACGAAAAGCAATAGATGAGGGAAATGTGATGCAACGGGCGAAACCTAAACAGGAGATGAAAAATTAGTGGAAGAATAAACAGTCATGCTATTGTACCCTCCTAAAGATTCATTGGTCTTTGATATTCTTCAGTTTTCTGATATATTCTCGCAAGTCACCTTAAATTTTATTTTAATTAGTATTTATAATAGGTGTGCATTCTATATGTGTTTTTTTTAGTGCTTATCCTTTGTATAAGAGACACATGAAACCAAAGTAGGAGACACGGCTTGACATAGAAACTTTAAGTTCATGATTTCTCTACTAATTTGTGTTTTATTATCTGGTATGTTTTGGATTTTCGACAGCCTTCCCCAGTGTCATAGATATGTGTTCTCCTATCTCTCATACCTGTGGAGGGGTTAGGTAATTTTTTTTTGTTTTTATTAATATTTTTGCAAAATACCTCTATTTCGTTGATGGTGTCACTGTTTTGCTTCATATAATATGGTTGTGACTAGTTATATTAAATATTTCTAACTAAGATCTTCAGAAAACTCAAAATCCAGATGAATCAAGTAATCAAGAGGATAATTTATGTTGCTTTAGAAATTACCCTCTCGATTGAGGAATAGTACTGTGAGGGAATAATGCTACCGTTCTGGGGCTTTTCTTTATGCCAGAGTCCAAACGTCTATTTTCAGAGCTCAACCCTGCTTACTTTATTACGTCACATTCATTTTATTTTATATATACATTCTTGAGTACCGCGTCCTGGCATAAGGGTAGCGCTTCTTCCCCGTGATCTGGGCATCCCGGGTTCGAATGCCGGTTCGGGCATGATAGTTCTTCTGTGTTCTATCTGTGAGGTGTGTGAATATGCCCCCCCTCCCTGTAAAAAGGGGCCGTGAATGCGAATGTGACGCATGAAGTAGCTGTTATACTCTTGGCCCTAGTTGATGCTACTGATAAAACAAGAGACGCTCACTCGGCTTAAATCGGTTACAGATAACTGTCAGCAGGTTTGTAAAGTGCCATAAGTCACAACAGACGCAACAACATTCTTGAGTATTGTTATTGTTAATCAAGTTTACCAAACACTTTCAAAATGTCATATTTCAAAATGTTCTTAGAAAAACAAAACTATTCTCACCTATGCTCCCGTAGAGTTGCATCTTAAGTATACGGACATAGATCTTCATGTGATAATCAACTCTGATCAGCCAGATGCAGTCGACGTCTTTCGGGAAGTAGTAGGGGAAGCCAGGGGATGCGATGATTCCGCCTACCCCAGTCACAGTACCTCCGCAACTGCTCACGTTTCCCGTCGAGCGTGGAGGAGGGATTGTCTCTGCAAGAGACAGGGCACTTTTCAAAATTCGGAAATTAATAGAAAATTCTTAAAAAGTATTAATTTTTCAAAGAATTTCTCACAACATACAGTTTATAAAATGCTAGAATAGCTCAAAAAATTTCAAATTGGTATTCGCATTATTTTTCCGAAGAAATTTAAATGTGGTGGAGAAAACTCAGAAGATAATAATAAATTATTGAATCAATCATTCAGTTCTAATTTTTTTCCATGTAGTTAATAAAGTTAGAAATTACCATTGCTGACGGTGAAATTACGGTGAATTTATATAAAAAAATCAGTTAAGAAAAATAATTTAAAACGTAGCTCAGAAGTTATTTCTGAAATTGAGTAATGTTATTTAGATTTAGTAACATTATGAAATTCAGTAACATTATTATGAATACTATTTTGATAATGCATACAAAAATTCATCTAATATTGAATGTTAGCGTTGCCATCCTTTGTGTGTAAGGCATCATAGCAGATGTAGGAAGTTCTATCACACACACTTTTTAATACATACAGGTACATTTAAAATAGCAGACCAAGAAGACAGTATCGAATTGAAATGAAATTTAATACATACAAAGTTATAAATGAGAATTTTGTATCCAAAATCGAAGCAATTAAATACAAAAAAAAATACTTTCTACAATAAAAGTGGCAATTAACTTAGAAATTTACATTACTATTTGACAATGGCAAAAAATATGTGATATACAAATATTCAGAACAGACAAAAAGGCAAAAAGGATTAAAGAATTCATCCTTTGGGAAATGTTTAGTAAATGATACATTTATTAAATTATTTATGTATTCAATTATTGCAAAACATGTAAAAACAAATTGTAAATGCCGAATACAAATGAATATTAATTGATCAAATTAGAATTTCCTTACGCTACTGAAGCTTATCTAAAAAGAAAATAAAGCAGTTATGATTTATTTTCTAATAACATGAAAAGTAAAATGAAGCAGAGTATTTTATAATTAAATAAAAGTAATTGTTAATCTGTTATGCCATTGATTTTATGAAGTCTAAAGGTACATGAGATTAATATATAGGCATGTATGATTTTGAAAAAATTGAAACAAAATTTTGATACAAATAAATACAAAAATAAATAAAATACAAAATAAATAAATACTGTAAATACAAAAACATTGTTTTAAGATTAAGGAATATTTTTTGGTAATGAATTAATTATGATAATTTTGTAATGTTTACAGCGCCTTTACTAAGAAAGTACGAAGCCAAATGCAACATAATTTTGTATAAATACTATTTAAATCAGATTTATAAGAAAAAAATTCATATTTTCCTCACCCGAACCTAATTGAAACATCAGACTGAATTTGAGTATTAAAATATTGTCACATCGGGATAGGTCATAAAATATTGGTAATTTTAACAAATCAATAAATTTTGAGCTATTATGTTTTATTTTTACAGTTTAACCGTAAAAAAAATGCATAATTCACAATCATAGACATTTTGTAGACTGTAAATATTAAATTTAAAATAATAACAGATGTAACTGTTAAAATATTATAGTTTTAACTCTCCCTCAACTAATAATCAATCATGTAAAGAATGCCTTTTCCTTCCATTTTAACTACTTATTTTACAGACTAAATCATTTTACGAATCCACATTCGCCTTTTGTGCATTTTCCTAAACAAAAATGTGAGTTATATATTGTTTTGCTTATTAATATTTATCCATGGCTAAAGAATATGTATTAGACATTATTTTTCTCGCAGAGGAGGTACCTAGTAATTGAGGATGAGAAACTTCCGGTATGGTAGTTGGTTCTCGCTATCCTTGTGGGTACACTAAAAAGTGGAGGTCTGGTTCTTCCCATTGATGACTGGACATATTTCTTTAGGGAAGTGTTGTACCGTGGCCGTTGATGGCCCTTAGGACTCAACCACAGTTCCCGCTAGTGTTGCTGATAGGGAGATCCGATCATTCAAGTGTTTCCGTGTACCTTCCGGGGGGTTGGAGTAGTCAGTTTGTGATTTTAAATTTTTTATATTTAACTTAGTACTTTTTTTTGGAACTGAGTACTTTTAATTATGGTCTTTTATCTAGAGTCATGAAATATGGTTCAAGTAAACTTAGAGTGTGAGAATATGCAATCTAGAGTGCATTATTTAAAATTTTATCTAGAACTTTAATTAATCCAAAATTAAATGAGAGTTTGTCGCTTCTCCGCGGTAACTTTCAAACTATTATAGTACAGAAACAATTTTTGTACCATTTTTTTAAATTTTAAAATTATTACTTTAATGCTGTCATTTTATTTTTGATCTAATTTCTTCTTAAATTTTATATTATTTAATTGTTATTATAATATACATCATAGTTTCGATAAAATTTGAATCGTTTTCAGTATTCCGTCACATAATTAATAGTGTTGCTTTTATCTATTGTTGAAAGCTAATGAAAAATTTTGTTTGTAAGAAGTGCAATTTAAATTAAAAATAAGAAAGTAAAATTCAAGAATCGAGAAAAACAACTTGAAATTTGACGCGAATAAGTTATGTTTCTGTTGGCTCTTCATTCCATTAGAAGAATTCATGTATACAGTAAACAGAACAGGAGTAATTTAAGGTCTTTTACAATTTGAAGCTTAAAAATTACTTCCGTGAAAGAAGAATGAACATCAATTCATGTATAAAAGATTCAACTGAAATTGAACATAATCAATATTTTTACTAAGGACGACCAGTTTAAAACAAGTACGTGGAATTTCATATCCCAAACATTTCTTAAATCATTCAGTATTAAATATCTACCTTTATAAACAAGAAATTAGGATCCATCTTTTCTCGTTATGATAACTAAAGGAGAATAAGAAGTCTACTTTAATAACACTGAAATGGTCTGCCACAACGTACTCGTAATGAACGTTCATTTGATGTGAAACGTAATTACTCCCTCCTAACTCAAGGAAACGTTTCTGCTATTGCAATGAGTCGGAAATATAAAAGAAGCTCCCGAAAAGAGAGACACTTAATGGCTTCCGACGGTCGTTGCACAATGTCTTATTGTCTCTCCTTTGGATCTCTAAGCTCGTTATTCTGGGGATATAAATATTCCTCCTTCGAGAATTATTGCATTCCATAAAAGAGAGATAGAAATATCTGAGGCCATCACGATTGTGTCATTTGGTATTAATGGGGTTCTGGAAATTATAATTTAGGGAAAAATCCAAATTTCTGATGCTTTTTGATTTCGAATAAAAGAATTGGTCGGAACAACTGTTGGCTGAATGCAATGTAGGAAGACATTACCGAACAAAGTTTAGCGGATTTCTTTTTCTGTACCAAAAATTCTAGCACACATTTCCCACTTTAAAATATATTTCGGCGGTAAAAGGAAGGTTATTTCAAGAACTCTTTTAACACTTACGTATCTGTGATTGTCATGAATATACTTGTGAAGGTTGTCTTTATTATTCGTAGAATTGCTTTTTTGTCACTAAAAAGGAGATCTCTGAGTTAGCACAAAAGCCAGAAATAACATGGGTTAAGGTCTAGTAATCGAGGTGACCATGCAAGGGCAAAGTGGGGAAAAATAACACTGCCGTCTAAGACATACTGTATAAGTAATTGTTAATTTATATACTCCAGATGAGATGACTTACAGTCTTCCATGAAACTTCTTTTGCCTACCAGCTTGTTGGAGACTAGAAATCGCGAAACTTATCCAAAGGAGTTCATAACATAGTATATTATAGGACTTTGTATCTTTCATCAGATTGTGTATCACAGAAGAGATGCCCAAAAATATAAGGGCCTTGAAATTGTCATGAAATTGTAAATTGAAATTGCCGTGGGTATTAATAAAGTGATTTCTAGAACCTTATTTCTAAAGTTAAGCATATTTGGTTAAAAATCAAAAAGTTCGGTTTATCAACTTTAAAAGATAATTTTTCAGACATTAATTCAATAAAAATAAATAAATAAATAACATCAAATAAAAGAGTGAAAAAACTGAACATGTAGAGGAAAGAATTTTACAATTGATAAAATATAAAATATAAAATATACTTATTTTTTAAATTTATTATTTTATTATCATAATCTTGAAAAAACACTCCTAGATTTTCCCCCAAATATTATCCTCGCAAATATTCTATTATTTTGTTACATTTGTAGTACTGGAGTGTGTATTGTTTTTATTGTGCTGATATTAAGCAATAAAACATGTTTTCGAGAAAAAATTATGTTAGAAAAATACAATAAGAAATGATTTGCTAATATAAGAAACTTTCGACTTTGGTCTTCGAGATTTGAGGAATTGGATCTGAGCTTTTCTGACGATGAATCAGCAATAATTGAGTGTAAGAAGAATAATCCAAACAGTCTAAAAGATTATTTGATATCTTACTCTATAAAAATGGGTAAAAAGATGGAAGCCTACTACCAACTGAAGTAGTGTGAAGGAGAGATGATTGGCAGAAAGATTTACTGAGTTTGACAAATTAAGATAGGGAATTAGTTTAGTTTAGTTATACTAACGTCCCGCTTTAAAGCAACACTAAGGGTGTTTTGAACCTGATAATTTTGAAAAGCGTTCAAATGACGGGGATAATACCTGAGTCAGCAACTCCCTCGCAAAAACTTCCTCACTTTACCAGCGGAAAGATGCTTGCCACTGACTGATTAACGTGCATCAAACTCGTTACACAATGGTTCTTCGGTGGAATCCGGTATCGAACATAGAACTCTCCGGACCCGATGTCTTACCACCAAGCCATTGCGGCCTCAGTAAGACAGATAATAAAACTGTTCTACAAAGCAAGTAGAAGACAGGCCGGTTTTATCTCGGCATTGGTGAACGGAGATCCTGATGACTTTTTTGTGCATCATGTATATCAGTTTGTAATTAGAAGAAAAATTCCATTAGTACAGTATCTTCATTGCTCATAGTAAAAAAATTAATTATATTCTGAAAAAAATTCCTGAACTAAAACAAAAGGATTGAAGTTATAACAAAACAAGTCTAATACCTTGAATTTGATATAGAGATTGTAAGTTTCTGCAACACCTGTTTCGTACTTTCATGATATGAATAATATTTTGTGCTTTATCTTATGCTAATTATATTAAAATTTTGCTTTAATTAAAAGTAACAGCTTATTTTTCATCTGATTTCAAATAATTCATGCAAATAATTTTCATCTGGGAGATCTTGTAAGATGATGTTCAGTATTCTGTGAATAAACAGCTTTTATCAAGCAGTAGAGTGAATGAGTTTTTTAATTTTAATTTTGATGAGCAATTATTATGCATATTAGTTTCATTATAACTTTCGTAATAAAACTTTCCCCTCGAGCATTAAAAGTTAGGATAATAAAAGGCTAAAAAATTACAACCACATCGAAAGTTATTTTTAAATGAACAACTAAATTAGTGGTCATAATTTTAATTAAAAAACAATGTTCCGGCCTCGAAAGTTAATTATAAATATCAGTAGATATCTAAAATATTTTCTTCGTAAATTTTTAAATGCTTTTCAGGCGAAAATATAACGAATAGAAATAGTTTCCTAGTGCTTGTAGTTAAGCTTTAAAAACAATGTTTGCAATATTTTCATGGATATAAAAATCAAAGGCATTAAAGGAAAAATACAGTAAATTTATTTGAATAAATTGTGAAATATGCTTTTTTAAAGATATACACAACCCAAAAAGAACAGCATAATAATGCTTCCTAGGGTGAAGCTCTTACAGTTCACACTTTTGGGAGGGCATAGAGTAACTTTTTGAGTTCAAATCCCCATGAAACGTCGTCTAGGAAGGTCTGTTTGGTTGATGTTTTATGTATATCATTTTAAGTAAAAGCAGTTTTTCCTACTTCCAGTTTTTTGTGATGATTGATTTAAAAGTACAGAATGCTCTGTGAATCTTCGTTCCATGTTCAGGGGAAATGCCAAAGAAACTGTCATGTTGTTGAACGCAGCTTACAAGATATTGCCATTGAAAAAAATCTCAAGTTTGCGAGTAGTTCTCTGATTTCAAAGGTTATTTTCATTTCTCAAGGTGATGACAAACCTCGTTCTAGTCGACCTTTAACTTCTGGAATGGACGAAAATATCAAAACAATTTATGCACTTGTTCTCGGAGACCAACGACGAATTATTAAGAAGACCGGGGGAAGTTATCTGAAGCATCATGGATCTTGGTTTAATAAACTTTGATAAAATATTATTTGGAAATGAGAAACATTCCTGCGAACTTTATGCTTCAGATTTAGATTGGGCAGCAAAAAGAACGTCGAGGGAATCATGCGGTTCTTTGAGATACCAGTTTCGAAATGTTGCCTTTTTTTTCAGTCATTGACAAACCGAAAATAAAATATCAATCGTGCATGATGTTTTTTTAAATGGAGCATTATAAAAGACGAGGAGTGAGTGGAATTTTTTTAAAGAAAAATTCTCTAAAACTATACAGAACCTATGGTGGCAGTACTCCAGATGGTCTGAGAGAGAATTGTTCCAGACTCTCTTAGTAGAAAAAGTGTCTGATAGACTCCTTTGTTGCAGTATAAAATTTTAAGGCCTTTCTTTAATGTAGAAACTTCAATATAATTATTTTAAATTAAAGAGTTCCCTAAAACAGCTACATATACTTTTTATCTTAAGCCATTTCTTAAATAATGTATAAATGCATCTAATTTCATTTCTTGAATTAAAACTGATTTATGTAGAATTTTCATTTATATGATATATACTTTTATTACAGAGTCATAGTTAATCGCACACGCCTTTGAAACAATCGGAATAGTCAGAACTCTTTTGTTGAAAAAGATAGTTTTAGATTAAAAAAAAGTAAATAAAAAACAAAGAGACCGTGAATGGACATCAGTAGGATTTCAAATATTTTTTTTATTATTATTTTTTTTGTTTTGTTTTCCCTTTGAATAACACAAGTGAGAGCTTAAAATAAGAATAAATTTTTTTAATCCAAAGAAAGAAAACTTCTTCGATATTTCAATGCATTTCCAAAAGTTTTTATCTTCCAGAATTCCTTTTTTGTCTTCACTCATTAGTTTGTAATTTTAGGACGCTTTTCGATGTCTAACCAATTTTTATATTATCTGTAAGTGTGTTCTCCTGCTATAAGAAAAAAATATCTCGGACAAGAAGGCAGAAAAAAAAATTTCAATTTTTTTTTTTTATTATTTCAGCACTAAAGGTATAAATTTTTCCAAATCTCTTTTCTAGAAATAAATGATCTTACACATATAATCTAAAAAAACCATAGCAAATCTTTCTCAATTTTAAGGAAAATATTATGAAACGTGAAAGAAAAATATTAAATTTTTTTTAAATTTATCTTTTATAATAATAATCCTTATTGACAAAAACAGACACAGCTCGCAGAAATAGCTCACGCAAATTAAAATATTTATTCACCATTTTGAGTTTTCATAATTTTATACATTTTTATTTAATTACATTAAGTTTCTGATGGTACAGAAGATTTCTGGTTAACAATACTTTTGAGGATAGTTGACAATCGTGCCTTTATCCTTCTAAAGAAAATCAATGTCAAATGATATTATATTGATATTAATACTTTTTAAATAGTATCAAACTGCATGTAGCAGCATTTCATCAACATGTATTATCGCATCATTTCTTCGTGTAATATCTTAATTCAAATTATTAATAAGAGCGTTCTGTTGTTAATAATACTTTATATGTTAATTAATATTAATCTGCTGTTATATACGCTCCAACTTTTATAGTAATACATTCTATCCCATTTAATTGTGGCACTAAGAGATCAAAATCTTTGTACAACGAACAGGCTGCTTTAATGTCCATATAAAATTAAGGCAATAAATATTTTTCTATTTTGCGTACGAAATATACGTATCGTAATTTTTTAAAAAAAAAATCGGATTTCAGGACGAATTTCAATGTTTTAAACTTTCATGAATCCGGGAAACACATTTTGAGCTTTGTACTGTATGACTGTCAACATAATAACTGAAAAACGCCTTAGGAAGATTGATGAAATTATATACGTCGTCTTTGCAGAAAATTTCTATATATATTTAAAGGAAATCCATTCAGAAGAAATCTGTACTGGCTGTAAGAATACAAGTGAACTTGATAATTAGAAACATAAAATAAAAAAAAAAACCTAAATAAAATTAATATAAATTCAGCATTTAAAATTCAAATTTATATCAAAATTCTGTCAAAGGATTAGCCATTAGTTAGTTTTTACATTCTCATACATGTACACTCGACCACTTAAATAAGCAACAATTTAGATAAATGAAATTTGGTATGTGATTTTGTCACCAAAATTGCAGTTTCTATTTCGCATCTCTAGTTTATTTAAAGGTCTTTAAATTCCGTACACAGTTTTTTTCATTAACTTACAAAGCATAAAGAGCTTTCGAATAGTTATCTGAAAATGGAAATTTGAGGTATTGTTGTTCAAATTTTGTCCAAAGTACAAAATTTTATGTGGAATTAAAGAAGTATGTCTTTATTAAGAAGTATGCGAGAAAGCTTCTGTGGGACTGCTTTCTCTTGTTACCATTATTTAAAAAATACTGAACAGAAATGTAAGTTTCAGGAAAATAATGTTGACATTCATTCTTTGCCCACTGACTGTAAAAAAAGTTATTGGAATATAGTCTATTTGACTTCAGAATCCTTCCTATCACGTTACCTTTTCTTGATCCATTGCTCTTGATCGACTTTATTTTAAAAATTTCCATTTCTCAAGTATCTGATTTTTTTATTAGATATATATTACAATACATTTTCAAATACCATCTGTCTTATGAAACAACAATGGCTTGTGTGAAATTTTTGGTTTTAAAATTTGTCTTGGAATTGAAATTGAATCAAATACTACATTAGATGAAAACAAGTTTCGTCATATGTTCGATATGCAAAGCTATGTATGGTATCAGTAGATTAGGCTTATTTTTATTTCTTTTAAAGGCAATTAAAAATATCTGATAGCAAAGTGTAATTAAAGAAGACAACAAATAGAAAAAAGTAATACATGATTGAAATATTAGGTCTTCAGGACTGAACTGACATTATTGTGTGTAATATTGTTCTCACTAAGCAAACCATTCATCCGTTTATTATTCTTGTTTTCGTTTACCACTATTATCTCTTATATGTATCCAACATAATTATTTCCAAGTTTTCAAAATTACGAAATCAAATAACAATAATAACACATTTTCACTGGAAGCTTTTATATTAAATGAATGTAGAGAATTTTATTTATATTATTTTTATTATTATCTATCATTGAGAAAATTTTGTTGCATAGCAGAGAGGAACCATCATTTTTGAACATTACTTTTATTTAGCATTTTATATAACATCAGCATGATTTATCAATAAAGATCGTTGCTACTAAAAATAATTTCCTCAACAGGTTCAATGGATAAAATAATGAGTAATGGTACGTTTATAATCTCTAGATAATTACAACTCATTTCCAAAAAAAAAAAAAAGGAAAAACATATTCTTTTATTCAATTTACATTATGTGGAGGATTGCAAAACAAATTCTCCTAATAGAATTTTGTTATATTTTCAAAAGTTTTTCCATTATTTCATGATGAAATAGCAGATTCATCTCACGTACTCGGAGAAAGAATTTTTCTCATTTGAGGAAGGAAGCGTCATTAAAATAAAACCTTTTTTTAGCTTCCAACTTTCAGGTCACGAATTTTCTCTCAAATTTAGTAGTGAAAGTTATTCCCCATTTTCAATGACTTGTTTTTGCCTTTCTGTAAACAAGGTGTCTCGGATCGCGTTAGGGTTCGTCTGGTAAAATCTCTAAAATTAATTTAAAACCGATTCCTTTGCTAGATTAAATTTAATTTTTAAATCGCTTCAAGAATAACCGAGAGAGTTATTAGAATGTAATGTATTAAGATTCCATTGTTGTGTTTAGTTATGTGGAATAGATAAATTGCAAAGAAAAAATAATTTTGGTTTATGCAAAATATTTTTAATATTAAGTTTAGTATTTACATTGCTATATTATATTTTTTGAGATATTTATTTTTAAATTGAACATACAGAAGATAAAAGATACAAAAGAAATTTTTTATTGCTTAAAAGAAAAGTCAAATAAATGCAGCATAAGCGAATTCAATTTGAAATTATGGTAAAGTTTTGTAAAATATGGATTTCATGAAATTTCGGAAACAAAATGATCAGAAAAGAATCAAAAGACTGTGATGGCGATCAGGCATTCTATGACTAAGTTTCGTTTGAATAACAAGTTTTATTTTTGTTCAGTAATGTAAAATATTCGAAAATGCATAGATGGAAAACAATGACACAAATAATTGGACATGATACGGAAGTCTACGGTTATATAAACCCTGAATATTACAATTATGATGTATTTGGTGAGTTTGAATGTTAATGAGATGAATTTATGAAATTACAAACTTTCGTTTGTTCTTCAGATGCCTTTATGTGGTTTCTAGTACATTTTTATTTGATTTAAAGGTTTTACGTTGATAGAGGTAGAATTTTTATTTATTCCCTCATACACTGAAGTTTCATACTGGATATGTTAACAATGAAAATATATTATTTTAATATTTTCAGATCTAGTTTATAAACTATATATCTTTAATTATTTGTCCAAAAAAACCAGTTTAGGGAAAAATTGGTTCTATGAAAATGATGGGAAAACTTAATTTGAGAAAATTTGAGAAAACTTAAAATTATATAGAATTATATAATAATCAATTAAAAATGAATAACCGAATGATGGAAAGAAAATAAAAGAAAGATAAATTCTATCTTTTTTGTATTAATAAAAGTGCGTTGTATAAAAGTTGTATTTAATTAAACATCAACATTGAGAAATACATAGATAAATCAGAGTAAGTGCATTCTCCGAAATTTTCTTGCACCTTGCATGACAATGGCATACAATAGTTACGAAATACTAATTTTTTGCTTGAATGTAGAAGTTTTGACAGGATGAATTTGTCTTGACATCATTGACGAAATATTTTGCGATTAATCCCTGGCTTGCGGTTAATTAAATTCAAAAAGCAAATTCGGGTTTCAAAGGCATTTTTCCCAATATATTGAAGCAAAAATTTGATACAAAACTGCACTTGCAATCACAAAATCCCATACCTAATTTGATATATTTAAATAACTGTGTTTTTGAGTTATAGAGTTAACACAGTTCTGAAAGTACAGATCGACAGACAGTCAACCCATTATTGGTTTTATCTCAAACTTTGATCGGTGATTACATTACAGATAGTAAATCTTTGCACTGAATCTTATCCATCTAGCTCCCTTCGTTTTGTAATTATTGCGTTAACTTATATTCAAACAGCTGGGCAGACGGACTTTCTCTGAACAGATTTTATTCACAATTTGATAGAAATCCGCAAATTTGGTGTAAAGACTATTCCAATTTTCTTTCGTCTAGCTCAAGGCATGTTTGAGTTATTTTTATCTCAGACAGACAGATAAAATTTTTCCAAAAATGTGTTTTTCGAACTCAGGTAGGTCTAAAAGATAGAGGTTCGTCGAATTTTTCGTCGATTACTATACCTTTTCTATACTATGTATATCCGAAAGTAAAAAGAATATTTACTCTCATCTTGAAAGTGGTAACTTCCGTGGAATCCCTTTCTGTGGATGACGAGATTAGTCTTGAAGATGATCTCCGCATGAGGGTTCATAAAAAGCATGGAGGCAGGTATATCATCGCCACAATATCGACCCACGAGGAACTTGCTACCGATGATGGTGATAGTTGAAACATCAATATAGTCAGTCAAGCACCTGAAAAGCAATAATCTCTTCATGACTTTCGTGTTTTTTCAGCCTTTATTATTTTCAGAATGGGATGAAATAAATAGTCTTTTTCAGTTTTGTTAAAACTATTGACACCATGAGAATTATCATTAATCATACATAAAGCAATCCTGCGCCTCATGGTGCCTATAACACTGAGTTATCTAACCGATTGGATAAGCACAAGATGGAAGGAAAATAGGGGGGAGGAGATGTGATAAACTATCCATGGAATCCACACAGAGAATTTCATCGGAGTCACATTCTGGACAGCTACTTTAATGTTTCATCAAAGTAATAAATAAATGGAAGGAACAAAGTATACCTGAAAACAAATGGTGACAATACGTTGAAATTACAAAGAAATATTGATATTTACATATGCAACCTTCCTATATTTTTGAGACCATTATCTATGGGTAAATTATATAGAGATTATTAACTGAAGAGAAAAAAATTGAAAGATGATAAGAATTGATAAATAAAATTATAAGCATTTATATGATATATATAAACTTAGTATATAGAATCAGAAATCTGTATCTATTTTCTAGGTCCTGTGGTTTTGATCCCTATTTTCTTTTGTGAGAGCGTGGTTGGTTGGTTCTGCGGGGTATTACAGTTACAAGGGAGTAATTTAACCAGTTAACTATTTCTGACAGTTAAATTCGTCATGGAAAAAGTACAACATTCACATTATGACGAGTTTATTCGTCAGTAGTAATAAGTAGTGACAATTTGAAGTTTGAATTACAATTTTAGTAAAACTCAAAAGATATTCATAAATTTCAAGATGTTTAGAATATTTTGAGACCATGTCGAAATCAAAGGAACAATTAAAAGATTATTATGCGTTTATGCGTTATACCACGCTTTTCTCAATACCATTCTCTAATAACAAATCATTATAATAATAATCTTTTATGTTTCTTTTCATTCATATGCAGAAAATGTATGTCAGTTTAAGTAAATCAATAAATGTGTCTATTGAAATAAAAAAAAGTCATTTCATTGCAACATAATTTCATATTACATATACTCTGTGTTTGGCGAGTATACTCGCCATTAATAAATTTTTGCGACATAATTTAGATACGCATTTTCCGAAGAGGTCGAAACAGTTAAATGTTAAGCTGATTTTGACGAATGGCATTTTGGTCTTATCAATCGAGTGGTCTTGATGAGGTCTTGGGATTTGGGAATATGACTTGTTACAGTGGGGAAATTGCAGCGAGAAAAGGTATTCGATCATACAAATGTTCAAGAGACTACAGAATGCAGAAAATAGTTATTTCATTACAGTATGAAAATCGGAAAAAATATCTGCAATGTATATGCTGTACTGTTTGCAATTTGTTCTGATATTATCGGAAAGGGATCTTTGCTACAAATTCTTTAAGGTGCTTCTAAGTCAATGCATTGTTCTAATTATTATTTAATGAAAAATATGCATTTCAAATACTTGCATTGTAGTCATATGTTTCCCTAATTGATGATCTTATATGAAATTGTGACATATATCAGGGTGTTTAAATGTTTTATAAGTATGCTTAAAAAAGTGCCTGGTTAGCAAATTTGTCTGTATACATTTATGGTGGCGGGCTACATTAGGTAATAATATGCCATATTATTTTAATTTAGATTTATCAAAAATGCTCTTACCCTTTTTTGAAGGGCGGTTCCAAGTCGAACTCGTGAAAAGTGAGCTTAAGTGTTTCATGTTCCTTACCCTGGAAGTTGTAGATGCATTCCAAAGATTCAGAGTAATTTCCTGGAAATTGTGGGGAGGAAAAGTTTCCCTGGTCACTCTGCTGACTATGGAACTGGAAGATGCACTTCCCTGGAACATAAAAATGCATAATAGAACAATTATTTCAAATTCACCCAGAAATATACCAAGTAACAATTGTGCATTTTCACGCTGTTCATCACTTTGAAAATGATCTATATTGAAATTAGATGGTAGAAATGTAAATAATGAATTATTTGATTTTTTTTCCTTATATTCAAATATAAATTACTATATCTTGGGTTGGAATTTCTTGGAATGAAGCATCTTTATTTTCTGATATAAAATAATGTTTTATGAACTAATCCAGTTTAAATAAATTTAATCAGTATTAAAGTGCCTATATTTAATCTCGATTCCAAATTAATTGCAATTGATTACAGATATTGTTTTTCTTTTTTGAGAATTTTCACCTTTCAGAAATTCTTCTCTTCATAAATCTTTAACAAAGTTCTTAATTATTTTAAAGATTCCAATTAACTTCATAATCGATGTCGCTGTACTGATAAATTAGAAACTAGTAACTAGAATGATTTTTTTCTTTTGGAAGAAGGTGACACTTTTTTACTGATCACTTAAAATAAAGTTTCCAACTCTTGCCAACAACTGATATCCATATTAAAACTGAACTTTTTAGTGAAATTTACTGTATAAAAATGAAACCATAGATCAGACAAGGTGACTTATTTTTCACAGCATTTACAACCTATCCGCTTTTAATTTGTCAAAAATTGAGAGTAAATCCAAGCATTGAGTTCTAGACTTTCCAACAAAATAATTTCCATGCAATCTACAAAGCATAGTTAAAATATAAAAGTTCCAACATAAAAGTGTTTAATTTATTTATTATACTCACGACTGCCTAGCAGTCGAAGATTTAAAGAAAAATATATGTCTTTATTTTTGCTAGAAATCACATTAAATTCAAAATATAATTTTTTTTATCGGGAATTTTGATACAGAAAGAGGGAAGGATTTTCCAAAATGTTCACGTCGTTGGAAGAAAGTATATGTTTCCGCTTTTGTCTGTTCGCGGCTGTTAAACATAATCACAAATCTTCTGTGAAGAAATAAGTAACAAAAAGAAGATGTAGATCCTCGCTGCTTCATATTCCAATAACGCTCATGGATACTTCCTTACTTACTATCGATCATGCAAAATATGATTTTTTTTATATTTTGGAAACAAAAGGCGATTTCTAAATTGAAATTTCACTTGTAAGATCTTTTTTCAATGGCCATATAATGTATTCCGAAATAAGCATAAATGCAGCTATTGAGAGATTCACAAAATTTCTCTATTTGAAGAATGTAAATACCCTTTCGTTAAACAAATCATATATCTTTCTAAATGCATCAGGAAACACATTTCTGCATATAACCCTTGCAGAAAGCGCTTTTAACGTTCCATTATGGTAAGGGTTTGTTTTCAAAGTGGTGTAATTAAATAGATTTCTATTTATTTAATTTATCATGGAATATCTGTGAATATATAACAAATATTTCTTAGACATTCTCTTTTACTTATTATTCTTTTATTTAAAATTATATATATTATCATTAAAATAATTCATATTTAACATTATAATATCAAACATAACTTTTATTTAAAGTCAATTTTGTGTAACATTTTATCATTTGTCATACGCAACTGATGGCAAATGATAAAAACATTCTTTTAAACACAGTTATCACTTATTATAATTTGTTTTAGTGTTTATTACCAAATGTTGCTCTTCAGGGACAAAATTTCTATATTAACTCTTTCACCTCGATTTTTTTAAATTTTTATTAATGTGAACACACCCTTCTTCACACATGAAGTAATGCAATAAGAAAGGGACATATCAATAAAAATAGACCTCAGGATATTAGACAAATTGATGAAATCATTACAATTTTCTTCACATGGAATTTCATCGCAGAACTTTACTGCATTACCACTATAATACCAATCGTACACTAAGTAAAGAATGCTCTAAAGTAGGTTAAAAATATGCTGAAGTATCATAAATTTGCTATATTATAAAGATTTCCTTGTACGAATCACTTATCATAGCTTTTTCTCGACACTTTTATCAAACATTATACATGATAAATAATCTGCAATTTGTTTCATGAAAAATTATACACGCGAAGCAATTACAATTTACTTCATGAAAAATTATACGTGATAAGGAATTTGCAATTTGTTTCATGAAAAATTACACGCGCTAAGTCATTTGCAAATATATTTCATCTGTAAAGTTTCTACATGCAAATAATCAAGCTTCTAGTTTAATTTTATAACCTCAATATTTATTAATAATTTATTACTAATAGAATATGTAGTTCAAAATGTTTGAAATACGTATAGAATTCCATTCAATTTTCATATAAGCTACTGTCAATTAATTAATTTTATCATTATTTGCTTTCTGCATATTGGATTCCATTAAAAATTATTTTGTTCTAATTTAAAAAAAAGACTTAGGATTAACATTTAAATGAATATTAATCATTAATACTCCCTCCGTAATTTTACTGATAGACATATTGGGTTGTATGCTCACTTCAAGCTTAAAATACATATAATTCATTTTTTATTCAGACAATATATACAGAACCTTTCTGGCACCGCAGATAATTTTATTTAATAATAACTGCGTTTCATTTTGAGGAATTTAACCATGGATTTGACAGCAAATCATTATAATCATTATTATATCAGCAAAAGAAATTTAAAGATTTACCAACCGACTGTTTCGACCTTTTCGGAAAATGCGTATCTAAATTTTATCTCAGAAATTTAGCGATGACGATTAAACTCTTCAAACACATAGTATGTGTAATATGAAATTATATTGTAATGAAATTACTTTTTTTAAATTTCAATAGCCACATTTATTGAGTTACTTAAACTAACAAATATTTTTTGTATAATCGGTATTAGAAAAGAAATAAAAAATTAATTTATTATTTAATTTTGCTGTTAGAGAATGGTAATGGACAAAGCTTATTATAACGTATAGTGAAACAATACTTATTATATGCGGGGTTTTTGATAATAATTATTAATAATCATTTATTTGTTACTTTGATTTCGACTTGACCTCAAAATATTTTAAACATCTTGAAATTTAAGAATATGTTTGATTTTTTTACTAAAGTTGTAATTCAAATTGACTCCTGATGGATAAACTCATCATAATTGCAAAATGCTGTATTTTTTCCATGGCCAGTATACTCGTCAAAAACAGTAACTGGTTAACTCATCAATGAAATGAGGTAATTAAACGAACATGACATTATTTCTCTTTATCTTATTAAAATCGCATTACCTATAATTTTTGCATTTCTTCTATGAAAATAACTATTACTTCTTTAATATAACTACATAAATATTCATATGAATGATTTATTCTGCCATATGATATTTTCTTGAATTGTTGATTTTTATGATCGGGACAGCACGAAAGAAAATTACTTAAGATGATCTGTTAAGAAAAATGAATTAAGTTAAGTGAAGAACTGAGTAAAAAATTTAACCTGAGTAGAACTGTGGATCAGTATTAGAACTTTCCAGCGCATTGAAGCTCAAATACTTACTCACATCGCTCGGATCCAATCAGAAGGGAGATTTGTTACTTTCTCTGATCCCTCTCGCCGTGAAAGAAAGCGAGGCACGTGCAGAAGAGGAGATAAAAAGGAATGATGATTGTGACCTGCTTTTTTTGTTTTGTGTTTTTGTTCCTACTGGGCATAAATGGTGTTCGTTTTCTTTCCTGAAATGTGCGCTTTCCTAATGAGAGAAGAGATGGGCCCAAGACATGGTCTTGGCAAACAGTGAAAGAATAGGTTTCATTTTATGATATCGAAAGTATCTACTGGAATTACATAGCGAATCATTTGGTAAGCGAACATTCTTGCAGAGTACTTGCAAGTCAATCCCGAGACATCATCTGATTAAAAGTTTGCAAGATTTATTTTCCTTATTAACTAATATTTTATCAGTATTTTTTTTTTTTTACTTGAGAATAACATTTGGCGACGTTCCACCAAATTATTTTTTTATGTAGATATGTGTGTGTATGCGTGCATGTTTTTATAGAAATGGAAGATTCATACATTAATATTGAAATCGAAATTTAAATATACATAAAATTGGAAATTTAAGTCAAAATATGAAGCCAAATTCTAAATCAATAAAATTGCTAAAGTTAAGGTATTTTGAAATTTTGTGTAGTAAAATGATCCATAAAAATTGAATTGAATATTTGCAAGAAACAGCAATAATACAATTTCCTTGCAGCTTTCTATTAATATGTATTATACGCGTATCATTAATTTTCAGGTTCTTCACTCAATGCCTAAATTATAAAACCGAGGTAACTTCAAGAAACCTATTCTGATATGCCTTCTCAGTCAAGTAGTTCAAGACATGCTTTCAGTAGCAGTCAAATAGTTCAAGACATGTTTAGGTAGAAAGATATCATTGATAATTTCCATCTTAGGTCAGAGATCTGAAAACTTTTGTGGATTATTGAGATATTACTATATATTTCCAAACTAATCACAAACGAAGCCAGTAATTTGAAAATTTTTGTCTTCTTAAATATTGGGAAACATAATAATTTTGCATGGTTTACTTTACAAAAGAGGTTTTTTTTTTCTTCCTTCTTCTACAATCTATCATCAACTCAGGATATTAAGAGCATAATTTTAGGAAAATGTACATACAGTTTAAAAGAAGAATCATTGATTGTATTCCAACTATTTGATTAATTTGAAATCATTTCTGAAACATTTGATCACAAAGCATCAGTAATCATTCTTGATTTTTGTGAAAGAAGCATCTTTTCTACTTATTTCAAGTAAAGAAGCGTTTTCGTTACTGCTTCTAAAGGTTTCAAATAATAAAGAGAAACAAGTAGCTTTCTATGGGAAATCCTCGACAGACTGGCAATTTTTTATTCAGTATCGAAAATATACCTGAGAAAAATCTGTTTTGAAATTTTAAATAATAGAATAAAAAACTTCCAATACATTTAATACAAATTTTTAAATTTTAGATAGTATAATAAGAAACATTGAATACATTTAATAAGATAATTTTTTTTTAAATTTTAAATTACAGAATAAGAAACATCGAATATATTTAATAAGAAGCATTGAATATATTTCAACTTTTGATTACTTTGAAATTATTTCTAAAGCACCTGCTCACAAAACGTCAATAATCATTTTTAATTATTGAAGTTTATTAAAAAAGCACCTTTTTGAAGTATTTAAAATACACTGGTGTGCAAAACTTAAGTAACAGGTATGTTTTTTGCCATAACTTCACGAGAAATCATCTGAGAGATATGAAATTCCGAAATGAGATACAGCATTTTGTTCTGAAAGAATGACGAAAGCATAGTTGCGCAGAAATGAATACAATGCATACAGTATGGAATCAAACAAAAAAAGGCTTTATTGAACTCATAGTATCGTCACACATGATTGTCTGTCCAAGAGGAAGAACAGCAAGCAGATGTTCCTTAGTATGGGATATGCCCTCCCTTTATGCAATGGTTGCTTCGCACCGTCTCCCCATACTCAGCACCAGATTGTCCAACAGTTCTTGAGGTAAGAGTGCCCATTCCTCAATCAGCATCTGTTTAAGTTGTCGGGTTTTCCCAGGAGGATGCAATTGTGCCGCAAGGCGTCTCCCCAAAGCATCCCGCACATGTTCTATCGGATTTAAATCAGGGGAGCACGCCGGCCATTCCATTCGAGTGATATCTTCACTTTCCAGGAGCTCCTCAACAGCATGAGTCCTGTGTGGGGCCGTGCATTGTCATCCATAAAAACGAAGTCGGATCCAATGGCACCTCGGAACAGACGCACATGGGGAAGGATCACCTCCTGACAATAGCGATCTCCAGTTACAGAACCTCTGTCGAAAACGTGCAGCTCAGTCCGCCCGTTCATCATAATGCTTCCCCAGACGAAAACTCCAGGACCACCGAAACGGTCTCTTTCCGTGATGTTACTGGGATGAAACCGTGTCCCGAACTCTCTCCAAATCAACTGGCGTTGGGAATCGCTTGTGGCACTAAAACGACTCTCATCTGTAAAGAGAACACGACTCCATTGATGAGATGCCCAGTTTTTTGTGCTCCCTGCACCACTCTAAACGGTGCCGCTGGTGGGAAACTGTCAAAGGGATGCAGCGTTTAGGACGGCGGGCGAATTGGCCACCTTTGTGAAGGCGTCTGGACATAGTAAAATGCGACACTTGTCGCCCCGTTGCTGCACACAGTTGCTGAGCAATGGCGCTTGCTGACTGGTTTCGGGTTCTTTTCGTCTGCAGGATGATATGTCGGTCATCCACTGCAGTTGTTTGCCTGGGGAGGCCACCACCAACCTTTCTCACAGCTGTACCTGTGGTTTGGAAGGCTTTCCAAGCGCGCTAAACGACACTTTTGTTCATTCCGAACTCTTCAGCTACACTGGTCACACTACGCCCTTCCTCCAGCTTTCCGATCATTCTTCCAAGCGTGAAATCGTCCAGGTGATTTCTGTTAACCATATTTCACGAATTAACTCACGTGCACTTGCCGTGAATGTCTTTAATTGCGTCTCCGTCCTTCCTTTTATTGTAGTGTTGAGCTGCGCGCGCCTTCCGCACGTGTTTTGCGTACGATCACGTCGCCTGTGACATTTTGTTCCTGATATTTGCATACGCATGACCTTTCTCTTGAATTACGTGTTCATTGTACTGATCGCAAGAACTCCTGTTCTGCAATTTCATGGCTATCTGCTTAAAATTTGCATTGTTGCTTAAGTTTTGCACACCAGTGTAGTTTTCTTTATTGCATTCTAGGATTTCAATTGATAAAGAGAAACAGGTTGCTTTATATCAGATAGATTCTCGACTGCCTAGTATAACTGTTTCTTTTAATAACGAAAGTATACCGTAGAAAATGTATGCTGACATTTTAAACAATAATTGCAGATGTGGTTGAATCAAATATAAAAGAGAATATATATGTGTGTGTACGAATAATGATTCTCTACAGGACAAACCATTTTATCTAGAACTGCCTATCTTAGCTCTAATACAATTTCGTAGGTAGGAATTTGAACGTCGGAATGTATTTTTCAAAATTTATTTAAAATTTAATGTAATTAAAAATTACTCTAGACTTTGATTATTTTCAACGATACCTTTAAAAATATTGTTTCACAAAATGTTCTTATATAATTTGAATATTTAAAAATATATTTTTTCTACGCCTTTCTTCATTATATCATTAAATATATACAGTTGTTTGATTTTATCAGTTAAAAATCTAAAGAAAAAATCTTTCACGTTGCTGAAAAAGCAGAAATTAAACCAACTCAAAAGATAACGTGGAGTTTGCATTTGGTTAACAAAACAGTTATTAATAGCACTGCGATGCCATGGGATTTGAATGATTTAAGATAGTTCCTGAACCAAAAAAAAAAAACAAACGTTTAAAATAAAGCTTCAATATCTGTCACAATTTGATTTTTAAAAATTATTTGTTGAGGGAACCATATGTATCAAATTATGCAGAAGAGATTGAACTGAAACTCTGCACCACCCACATTCTAGACTGGTCAGTTGATCACAAAAGACGGACAATATTTCTAATCTTTTGAAAGCTTTTCTCAGAATATTCTTTGAAATACTAAATATATGAATGATCAGATGTATTTAATTCTAGCTCAAAGGTTAGTTTATTTTTAGAGTATTGGAGTGGGCTTTGGCTACAGATTTTTTTAATTTCCTAAAATATTCTTTCCGTAAATTCCATAGAATATTTATTGCTAAAATTATTATGTATATACTCCATAGAAGGCTCCATACTATACTCTACAAGTTTCAATTTGAAAGGAACATTCATAAACTACTTTTGAAGAATGACAATCTTACTAACAAACTAAAAACTCTGTTGCCTACTTTATCTTACTTTTTTTTGTTCTTCAATTTGTGTGTTAAGATTTGAAACTTACTTGTTAATATGGAGACAGTGAACTTTAGCCTGAGTTTCAACTTGAACAATATATATAGACAGCTTAGTTGGGAGGAAGTTATATCACATTCTTGCAGCGGTAGGAGCTTAGAGAGAGGGTTCATCTCTCCAAAACGTTATGCTTGTATTAAAGGGTTAAATTTTATGACAGCACTTAAGCCCTGCTTCGATAAGACGCTACATCTAACAATGCTATAATATATTTAATAATTAATAAGCCTTATTGGTGAAAAATACTTGTCAATATTTTATTTATGACATTTCATATCTTAAGGGATAATACCTAAAATGTTTCCATCGATAGATAAGTAACATATGCTCCTTAAGAGAAATGTAAGACGCGGATCATATTCTCAGGATTGTTAGAAAATTCTTCAGCAAAAGCTGCTCATTTCAAAAAAAATTTGACCAGGCACTCTGATTTCATTTGCAAATGCGTCCTTTTACTTATCCTTTGCAGAGTTTGCCAATTCTTAAATATATATAATTTATATTATAGTGCAGAATTTTCGTATCTATTATTAAACTATTTTACTCAATATTATTTGAAACCTAGATGTATTTTCAATTAAATAGAAATGTAAAAGTTCTGTAGTAGTTAAATTGCCTTAATATATACTTTTATATTTCCTAGGTATAAAGATTTACGCGCGTTCAGCTTAGGTTTATTTACTGTCCCCATTATTTACTTCGTCAATTTAATAAATTTTCTTTCATCAAAATTTCTTAAATAACTAATTTCCTTATAAGGAAATAATTTGACTTTTTTTATACAAAGGTTTATATATATGTCTTACGGAGATATGTATTTATATAGGGACACATATAATACCGACACAAATATAAGGACATTTAATACTCATTATCCAGTGTCTATAATATAAATGGAGAGCTATAATAATATTTGGAGTTATTAATATTAAATGTTAAGTTACTGCATATAGCATGAGCTAACTTTCGGCATCTCTGTGTTCTATATTTGAATTTTGTTTTATTTTCAACAACAGCAATACAGTTAACTTATTTTATTCATTTGTAAATTAAGTATAAATAATAAATCCATAAAGAATATTCAGGGTTTAAATTGTATTACATTCTAATAACTCTACACAGGATTTCAGTAGTCATTAATTTTTTTATTTCGCTTTCTTTGAATAGAGGTAATTATTTATTCCATTAATGGAAACAATTACAGCGTTATGTGAAAACTGTCATGTATTAACTTTCATCTTATCATCCTTAACATACTTTTCTTTCTAGAAATATATATATGAGCCGCTCAGAAGCCAATGCGGTTAAGTCCAAAACACAAAAATTAAGAAAATTAATGTTTTTTGATACATTAGTTTTTAAAATTCTTGGTTTATTAATTTAATTAGAAAAGTGTATAAAGTCTTTTTTCGAGGTGTTAACTCTGCAACAAAACAAGATATGTACAGGATGTGTAAATAAAAACGTAAGTATTTATTGAAATAATGACAGCATCTTAAAAAGTTTAGGACTTATACCTTTTGGTAGCTGAAAAAGATAAGGAATTTATGCAAAAATAATAAAATAACATTTATTGTCATAAGTTTTATGTTTATTCATCATAACAAACATCATCTTCTTCCGAGTTATTTAAATGTAAATCTTGATCTCCACGTGTTGTCCTTAATGTCCTGTAAAATTCGTGTTTAATTGGAGATATATACTTTAATAAACACATGATGTCTTTTTTTTTTGTTTCTCTTGAAATTGTTCTGACATTAGGATATAATATAGGTTGAGTTATATTTTTTAAATTTACTGGCCTACCTACTTTTTTTTTATATCAATTACATGAAAGGTATCATCCTCGTCAAAATTATATTTGAACTTAATGTTGCTTGGGTTTGACCTTTCCAATTTTATCCATCTCATATTAAGCCAATTGACTGTTAGTCCACTTGTTGATTTTTTTCTGTTGGTAACAGCTTCTTCCAATGGTTTTGTGGAAAGAAATTCTTGTGGAAATTCTTCATTTTGACAACTTCTTCAATTCGACAACTCTGAAAGGGTTCTTTCTTTTACTATTTTGTATTATATGATACCAGTCACTAGGGCTATAAATACACGGAATTTTTTTTTGTATAATCTTCTATAACTGCAAAATCAGCATCATTGGGCAAATAACTGTGCTCACAATAAAAATTTAAGCTCAATTGATTCAGCTTTTATATCTTCAATCTGAACTAATTTCAGTAAACTTAACACAGTTTTTATATTTCGATTCTGTCCTGAACATGAATCTGAATACAGTATAATTTTTGAAAATCCTTTGCGTACAATTTAATGTGTTTAGTTAAACACGATGACACTTCTTGTGAACCCCGTGATGCTTGGGTTATAGGCCAAACATACATGTAGCTTTCGTTAGTCTTTAAATCATGGCAACCAAGATTGTATACATATAAGTTTCTCTTGTAATAAACCACTGATGTGGATAGTTTCGGCAATGTTAATTCTTTTTCTAAATCAAAACTAAACATGTATATTTCGTCTGAAGCTCTTAATCAATCATTAGCCATACTATTACGGACAATTTCTGCATTTCGCAAGTGTTCGTCATGTTCAACTTCAGATGCATTTTTTTCTTCATCTATTGTAGATTGTTTTTTTATTACCAAATAATCACATTTTGCACAAGTATCTTTTGAAGGTTGCTTAAAATGTAAGTTAAATTTTGTCGAAAATATATGGTAATAAAACTTTTCCTTTACTGATACAATTTGCTCTTCATTACATTGTTTGACATACAGCTCATACATTTTTGCAATAGAAAGGTCTGAATTTAAGTATCTGTGTCTGGGATTATGACCTCTTGTATAATGTCTTGAAATAGCAGGAAAGGAACTTATACGTTTTCTTACATGGGAATCATCTATTTTGTTACCTGGAATACGTTGCCCCGGTGGTCCTTCAGATCTTCCTTTGAACAGCAATTATATAGTCGCCCGTTATTTATTTGATATGTTTCTATAAAATATTTTTTGCAAACACCAACATCTTGGCCATTAAGTCTAATAAAATATTCAAAAAACTGAGATCTTGGTCCTTTGGTGTTATTCCTGGGTCGTTGTCTTTTGATAGCATGAACTCTAATTAACTCACTTAAAAAAATATTTTGCTTATGATGATCATTAGGCTTGTAAACATTTTTCATCGCCTGTTTTCTTTGATAAAAGGTTATCTTGCGATTACAAAGTCGTAAACAGTTACAAGGTTTATTATCAAATTTCTTTGCAGGAATTATTCTTTTATTTCTATTTTGATATTGTTTACCTTGTATCCTTTTTTGTTTCTCAACATTTCCCAGGATTCCTGTTGAGTTTTCTACCAACTTTTCCGTTATTTTGATTCTTTTCTATATCTTCGTTATCTGACGATGTATCAGAATCAATATGGTTAACTCTCCTTGAATTAGGATGAAATATCGTATCACTTTCACTTTCACTGTGTTCTATTTCCATTGACATTTTTAGTTTTTATACCCTTACAATAAATCTTTTTTATTATTTTAAAAAGTCAGAATTTTTACAGTTATTAAAGAAAATTGATTTAATGTTTTTGATAACACAATAATTTTCGCAAACACTTCAACGTAATATTTTTGTGTTTTGACGCACCTGCATAAAACTCAAACAATTCTAATTAGAAGTAACGGTTACAGTTACTATGAATTTCTTGTTTTTCAGTGTTACCAACAAATATCGAAGGAAGAAGAAGAATTTAATTTTTATTTCAAAGTTTATGTAAAAAAATATTGATAAAAGGTGGACTTATTCACAATGCTTCTGAAATTATTATACAATATATTCAGAAGCTATTAAAAAAAGTGCTGTCTAACCTAGAAAAAAGTAACCAACGAGTAAATCCTTTAATAACTAAGAAGATTATTATTTATTTCATCAAAATTTCCAAAATTCAGAAAATATCAAAAACTGGACTTCACCACATTGGCTTCTGAGCGGCTCATATATATATATATATATATATATATATATATATATATATATATACTATGCATAATTATTTGATCTTTTCAATTAAATTCCTATTTATATCAAGAAATATAACAAATTCAATCTTGAATTTCATTATGAAGTTAGTATATAGAAATGAATGCAATTGGGGTTTAGACAATTATTTGTAGTTATTTTGAAATCTTGAGTGATGATGCATTACTTAACGCAAACAGCATATTCTCTCTCCTGGTAATTTGTGACGCCAGTCATAAATAATAAACTATGATCACAATAAATAAAAATATGACTGAATAAATAAAAAAATACAAAAAAAACCACATATACAAAATGGACTTTTAAAGGATTCATACGTATCAACATAATAGTATACAACTTATGTTAATATTAAAAGAAGTAAAATTAAAACTTTATTTTCTTTGTTTCAATTTTAAAGAAAATTATGTGTTATAATATTTGAATTCATGGAATTGGATAATTTATCTTTTAAGAAAATAAATTATTAATTGAAATCATATATTTGGCGTTACAACATATCTTAAATAGATTTATTTTAAAAATTTAAAAATTTGTTAAAGCTTGTTTGGACTGAGAAATCTCAACAGAAGTTTTAATAAAAATAATTTTGAATAATTCAGTTAGGATCATACTGAATTTGGTAAATGTATTTTTTATTCAGCACTATTATTTTAAAGAATTCTAAAGGGGATCATTTACATCTTTCTCCACAAATGTCATAGGGGTTTTATTTTATAGACATAATTTGCATTAATGTCTCCATTGTTGTCATCATATTTTAGTCCTACATGCAAATGCATACACAATATTCTCGTTTTCTTTAATTGCTATATTACTTTGGTAATTAAATAATTTATTATGTTTCTCTAGCTATTTCAATTTCAATGGAATCGAAATTGAAAGCATTTGAAAACTATTCTCGATAAAAGTTAATCTCTTGATTCTTAAATCCATCATTTTTTTATCACAAGCGAAGAGGAACTTCCTTTCGCTAATTTTATTTTACTTAAATTCTCATAGAATACTACGTGTTTCGATACTATTTGTATCTTTAGCCTGAATCTTCACATTTGATTTTGCAAAAGCATCATTCTAAAGTATTTCAGAAAGTTTACTTAGCTTTTTGAAAAAGGAACCACTCTCGAAAGATCCTTCCTCGAGTATCGGTATTTACATTTCAAAACATGTCTGATCCTATGATAGATGACATGAGGAATTCAAAATTTATTTCGTTTTCGTTCAGTGAGATTTATTTGTTTGTATAAAAAACTGTGTTTTTTGTTTGTTTGTTTAATACAATAAAATCCGTCATTTAATGCGCGAAATTATCGATAATAATTTTCATAGAATTTATTTTACACAAAAATTAAAATTGCGTAATGGTTTTTCAAGTATTATCTAAGTGTTTCTTTAAATTTTTCATTCTACAGTTGAGGTGGAAGAAGTTGCGATTTCTACTTACAATTAATTAGTATTTATTTTTAATACAAAGAACTACGTATTACTATTATAATTAAAAAAAGAACTTTTGTAGATAGATTTTTGAATAGGAGTAGTATATTTAGCTAGATTTCGTAACTTTAGGAGCAAATTCTGATCTCTGCATAAAATAGTTCCGTGTATAGCCCTCATAACCTCGGGATAACGCAAATGTGTCTTGCTTATCGACCTTAAAGTCGTTACTGATCATATCTAGAGATATCTAATTATATTATTTAAATTTCAATTTTTCAAATTAGGAAATAAAAATCTATAAAAATGATTTCGAATGATTTAAAAAAAATTCGAGGAAATCTAAAGGGAATAATACTTTTATGCTAATAAATAAGGAATGATAGTAAAAGAAGTAATAGCTACTTGTTTTTGATCAATGCGCACCTAGAATTGTAAAAATTAATTCTTATTTACAATTATATTCTGGAAAACTAATTTCTCCAGTTCTAATTTAAAGAATATTCTTACATTAAAAAGTTGGGCATATGAATAAGAAAATGAAATGAAAAATGAATCACTAAATAATCTCTATTACTATTCGCAATGAAAATATGGAAGCTATAAAACAACTTTTCTTCCGACTATTCAGTTGTCAAAATTCATATTTAGATTTGAATGTGTAATTGGAAAAGTCATAAAATTAAACTAATATCACGCATAAAAATGAACCAACTTCTGATTGCGCAACTCTGTCTATTTAAATATTTTTGATAATTTATTTAATACTAGCCGCCTTTGGCGACCAGCCGCTTCGCCAGTATTACCGATCGCTACAATTTTCAATTCAATATTTTAAGTAACTGGTCTCTTAAAGGATTCTCAAACAAAACATTTTTAATCTTCAGATTTTGATAGTCATACCAAACTTATACAGTTTCGATCGTTTCGTTCAATTTACTATATATATTTTGCTAATTTGTTGTCATTTCTGGCAAAACTTTAATTTAAAATGCAAATGATGAAATGGCTATTAATATTAAGATATTATTTAATAAAACCCAAAGTTTTATTTTATTTATCATCTTCATTGTTATTTATTAATTATTATTATTATTGAATGTGAGTATTGCAAACAGAATCGCTCGGTATTTAAGTCTTACGTAAACTACAAAATATTTTTCATCATTTATGTAATATCTCAAACAATAATTCAACAAAAATTTCTGAGATTCAGCATAAAATTCAGTTTTTAATTTTGTTTTCAAAAGTATTGAAATGAAATCAATAATAATATTTTGTTCCGGCCTATAAATATATTTCAAAAATTATGAAGTCTAAATTTAATGCAGTAAGATATCATATTCTGAGAAATATTCTGGAC
>JAPMOR010023816.1:89099-170561 GCA_026543865.1 Argiope aurantia
AATTCATTAAAAATAGAAATTTAATTTTAAGATTAAAACATTAGTATGATTTAAAAGATAAATTTTTGATCTTTACCTTGATGTAAAAATCTTTTTTGTGCGGTAATAATTTCGGCAGTTATAGTAGAAACACGTCAAAATTTCGCTTAATTTTTAAATAAATAAAATTCTATTTAAAAATTCGAAAAAATAACCCCCAGGTGCACATTCCCGGCCTCCAAGGTATACACGTGCCAAATTTGGTAGCTGTAGGTTGAATGGTCTGGCCTGTAGAGCGCCAACATACACACACACACACACACACATTGAGATTTATTATAAGTATAGATTAATTAATCATCGAAAATCTTAAAATCGTGTATATTTACTTTAAATGCATAAGTGGCGTTAAAATTTAGTAACAGAATATGGGATGAAAAAAATTTTCTATCCGATCAAAGCAAATGTTCATATTTTTAGTAAAATAGAAAATACAAATAAATTTTCACTTTATAATTGTTTCTCACGACTGATATTATTCGTTGAAAGAATTGAAAATATTAATTCTTTGAGATTCAAATTGCAAAACAGAAAAGGGATCCGCTTTCACTTTAATTTATTTTGATTATCACGAAACGAAATAAGAAATTCTTTCCTCTGCAACTTTTAAATATTGTGGCGAAAATACTTATCCGCTTTCCATTGTTAAGCTACAGCAATTGTATCTGCATATGTTACTGATGTATAAAGTTTTCAATGCATTTTGCTCAAAGAATTTTTTTTTCGGATTTTTCCGCCAAATGTCAATTAACAGAACAGAAAAAAAAAAAAAAACTTTGGACTTTTTTTTCAATTCAACTTTCTAGAATCATTTCGATGACAGAAATTTACAGTGATGGATAAATGTATATTAGAAATTTTCGAATATATAAAGAATAAGAAAAACAAAAGGGATTTTTCGCCAAATAATTTCCCACTTTTTTCCTTAGTGGTAATCGCATTGAATAAAGAGATGGATTTCGATTAAGATATTCCTTTTAATGTAGTAGCTGTATTATACTAAAAGGAAAGAAACACTAAATTAAATTAAATCATATTTCTAGAATACGAAAGAATAGTAGATTATCTTTCATTTATATCAGTGAGTGACATGCATCGCTCATATCTATTTGAGGTTGAGTTACTAAGGAAAAATTTCTATTCTTTCTTTTAAATTCGTTTCCTTTAGCTGGCCCAATAGTTCTTCGTTAATATTGATTGTTTAAAATTTTTATTAAATCTCTTATGCATGTCTTGACATTTATGTTTTTCGCTATAAAATATTTTTAAGCATCAAAATGTGATGTTTATAAAGTCATGTAGTGGAATTCATATGTTTTGTTTATTGAGTACATGAAATTTCTTAATGGCATTGAGCTCCATAACAACACAGTGCTGTTAAAAACGTTATTGCCCTGATAGCTATCATTAACTTTCATCTTGTCTTTCGTGGTAAATATTATTCTTCTTTCTTATTAATTACGCAAATAGTGTGCTTAATGTTCTTTTTTCAGCTTCTAACATTGAAATAAACTAATGAGATTAAGTATATTAAGGAGCAATGAAAACAGTTTGAATTTCTTTGTAACAACGGGAATTATCATTAACAATTACGTACAAAAATACTCTTAAAATTATCAAAGGTTAAGAGAAAGATTGCACAATAATTAAACAGATACAATTAAAGAACCACTTTCTCTATTTCAAATTCTTCAAAATGCAATTTTGTGAAATAACAATCTTCCGCGTAAAAATGTCAAAATTGTGCAAAGTATTAATTAATTAAAATTTTGAAAGCAATTTTCGCCTATGTACTTATTAGAATTCTCCGAAGTATGCATGCTCCAAACTTCGTAGATCTATAGTCAGTCTTGCAGAGTGTCATCAGACACACAAACATATATAAGTTCGAAAGCATACACGTACATCAGCACTTAAAATATTGAGGGCAAATGTCTGATAATTGCAGTAATTTTTTCTATTAAATATTCATCAGTCACAATCATATATTTGTCTTATTACGTTATTGACGACAAGCATTAAAATACCCTCCAAATATATACAATTCCGGGAATCGATAAAAAAAATTATCAAGTTAAGCTTGAACAACGCTACATTTTTCTTTTCTTTCATAATTTTGATTTTGTGATCCATCAAATTTGGTGAGATACAACTCGAAAAAATATAATTTATTGATAGCATCTTAGTACTGAATTGTTACGTATTGCTGTTAAATAAGAATTAATATTTTGCACATAAAGAAAAAAAATCGTGAAAGTCAAAATGATTTTATTACATCTGACTTTTAATTACCTTTAAAATACCTGATAAAATTACCTATTTTAAAACCGTGAAATTATTTAAGTTTCATATATTATAAGTGCTATGAAAATCAATATCAGCTTGATGAAAATATTTTTTTTAAAAAAAGTATTCATTTAAACATTTTAAAGTCGAAATTTTCATTTTGCTTAATTTGAGCTTTAAGGGAACAAATAGGTAATATTCTTGAAATGTTCACTATTTTTCGCTCACAACGACAGTATGTTTTATACACTAACAAAAACCTAAAGGTTTCCCGTTTTGTATGAAATTTATTAAGTGGCTTTTTTATAAAACTTATTTTCCGTATCGTAGGATCAAATGATTACACTTTGTGTTTCATTTTAAAATACAGATTTAAAACATTTTCTTTTTCTTCACAAAATTTTTTCTATGGAATCTTCCTATCAAATATCAAGAAAGAAAAATATGAAGTGCAGTTAGGATTTCTCTTTCGGGATTCCCTTTCTTCAATTATTTTCATGACATATTACTCCTCTGACTGATGGATTTCTTTTAAAGAAATCAACAAACATACAAGGATAAAAAATGATACTCTTTATAGTTATTTCTCACTTTTCGTCTATTTGAACAGCAATAGAGATAAGGAAATTTTTTCAAAAGGTTAATTTCTGTGTGAAACTAAATCGGTGTATCTGCAATCAGATTAGTATTATTTTTGGAACAGACACGAATGTATTCTTATTCCTATTGCCATCAATAATGGAAAAAAATTTCAAGTTCATTTGAAAATGAGATCTATTTAGTAGTAGTATTGATGATAAATTAATATATATTTTTATGGTGAATATGCTTGAATACTGGGGATATATGAAATACTCGAAAATTTTCGATTTCGGTAATTAATCAAAGTATTTAAAAATGCTACTTACCAAATCTGAATTTAGGCTCAAAAATATACTCATTATTTAAGATAAATGTTTTATCATGTTTAAACGGAATTTTTGCCAATGCGTTGAAAACCATGCCTAATTATTGTTAAGATGATGAAGTATTCTGATTGCTTATGTAGTAAAATTGTAAATGAATCATTTACATAAAGTTAAGGAGCACTAACAGATATTTCAATAATAACACAAACTAATCTTAAGGTTGAAATTGCGCTTTAGAGCACAAATAATATTTAACATTTTACACTTTTTTGGACTTTAAATTAGCTGGCCTTTTATACTGATGTTGATTAATAATAGAAAGTTCACGAAAATAACGATTTTTTAGGAAAGTGGCAAGAGATATGAATATGAAATCAAGGATTCAAAATCAATATTTCACCAAACCAATTTGGAAGTTGTTAAGATAAATATTAAACTATCTGAAACTTGAGGGTTATCTATGCTTCAATAACTCCTTCGAAAAGCATGGAAGTTGACCATAATCGAAACTTGGAGAATCGTCTCCTATAAAATTTGCATATCTCTGAAGTGGAATATCCATGCATCAAATCAATCAAATCTGGTTAAATATTATAAAATTCAATTTTCCACAATCATAAGAGAAAAACCATAAATATTTGATTCACAATTTATAGTAGAAGCCAATTAGAATTAAGATTCACGGAAGAAAAAAAAAGCGTTTTTAAAAAAAATTGATGAAATATATTTTAAATATTGAATTCAGAAAACTGCCTCAGCTAGTTTTATCAAAAGCAACATAGACTGACCAGCAAAAGAGACCATAAAGTTCTAAGGTTTCTGAAGGCATGCGGAGACAGAATAAATAGTGGACTTTCAGGTCAATAGAGGAATTTATATGGGACCCTCTGGAGACCACTTATCGGACTTCACATTGAGAGAGGGAGATAGAGGCTTACCGACCAGGGAAAAAGCTGTTTCCTCTACTTGTGAAACGTTTCCGATAAATTTTTCTTTCTCCTTTATCAGCACTGTGACAGAGACTCTTATCACGATGGCACTCGGGCTAGTTTTATTTGCTGAGAAAACTTCGTCTTTAGTATCGTTGGGGAAGCTCTTGTAGTTTTTTGTTATTTTCTAACTTTATCGCTACCTGTAATGCCAGCTTCTGCTCTAATGTAGTTGATGGTTTCAATGGCAAATATGGAAATGCATAAGTAGTTATTTTGAAATAAAATTGAAAATTGTTTCTAGTGAATTATTTAATACCCGTAATATCAGCTTCTGTTCTAATGTAGTTGATGGTTTTAATGTCAAATATGAGGAAATGCATAAGTAGTTGTATTCTGATAAAATTTAAATTGGTTTTTGATGCGTTATTTTTATAGTTCGAATTGTTTTGGAGAAATGAGTTAAAAATTAAGCATATTTCATATCTCTAATTAAAATATTTTACGTTTTATGTTAATAGAAGATATAATTTATATCCACCAATGATTCAATGGATCCACGCATGGCATGAAGTTTTAATTATCTCTATTTTAAAAAATGGTAAATGTGGATGGTTTATTTAACTTGGATTCATCTGCTATGGTTGGGAGAGATACAAGTTCTCTCCCAGTTGAAATTAGAATTATGTCTGCTTAAATCTGTGAATAAAATAAATCAAAATTTTCTTTGATCTAGACGAAAGAAAATAAAATGACGATATATATTTACTCCAACTTTGTATACTTCTATCAAACTTCGAACGAAATCATTTCAGTGAATTCTATCTATCTAAGGAACTAAAAAAAACACTATATAAATTAAATTCGATAAGCAGATTTATCCTCGAAATTGTAGAAGTGTAATATCCATCAAAGAGTTTACCATTTGTCGGTTAGTTTATTAGTATACATTAAACACTATTATTTAAAAACGTACATAAATGAAATACAGTGCAGTTACAGTTAATGTTAGTACAGTTCTGGGCTATGGCAAATTTTTGTTTCAATCATTTGAAAAATAGAAGTTTAAATTGCATATTATGTTTTCTTCACTATACCATGAATCACAAAATCATAATTTGTGGGAATATTAATCTGAGCATTCACGACACTCACGGTCTTCAGTACCTTTCTTAGAAAGTATGCGAGAAAAGTTTGAAGAGACCAATTCCGTTTGTTTCATTTTGCGTTATGTTTTCTGACATACAGAAAAATGTATCAAACTTCATCTAAAATACGAATCATTTGTTAAGGTCATTAAGAACTATAATTAATTATCAGTGAAACTCAATCGCAAGACGATGTTTCCTTATTCTCTGTCAGCCAAAACATCATTAGAATTTTCATTTATTGGCTGCCAAATTTAGATAAATTGTAATAAAACTTCTTTCATAACGACATGATATCTACTTGTATCTATCCGTTCAATATTCTCAAATTATGTTTCAAGAATGATAATTCACGGGACATTCTTGTAAGGAAAGACATTCAAACAGGCTTTGAATGAAATAAACCAAGAAGGGGAGTGAACTTCTAATCATCGTTTTGAGAGCGAACAAAGTGAGGCAGGAGTCGCACAACCTGCTTATTTGTTTCATGTCGTTGGCAACCACTCCTGTCCCTGAAAGCTCATTATCGCCTACTGACAAGGCAGCTTCGCTGGAACAAACGATTTCCACTGAGTTAATTAGTGGTCTCTGCCAGAATCGTCTGCCGATATTCATTTTCGTAGTAGAGAGCTCAAGAGAGAAAACGTTTTGAAGAACGGAAATGGGATTTTAAAGAAAGGAAGTTCTTCGTCTACCACAAACTTATTTCTTTTTGACGAAGAAGATTTTATTGAGTTAGCACTAAAACAAAACAATGATAAAGTGGTTAGCACATACATAAAATGGAATTTCTGTAGTTTGAATGAAATTTGAAATCTCAATGCATGATTTTCACAAATTGGAAATCGTTTCCTTCAATTGCCGAAGACCTTGACTGTCAATAAAGGAGAAAAACGAATTTCAGAATTTTTTATTTGATTAGAAATTAAAATTATTAAAATCTGCTAGAAGTTTTATGGAAATATTATAGAATTATTTTCGTCCAATTTTTTTCACCTATCATAAAATGGTGCGCTGCTTGTTAAAATATTCCTACTCTAATACTATCTATTGGGATACGAAAAAATGGGCTTTAAATTTTGGCTTCAAGACAGCAGTATTTTTAGCTCTACAATGCATTAAAGATTTGATATGTGAATGGACGTAGATTCTTGTGCTTTATACATCTTGTACTTGTCATATTTATTTTATGGAAAGTCATAGAAATTTGACTTGAGGGAGAGGGTACAGCCTCAATTGTTCAGACAAAATTGGGATATCGACCCAAAATAGTCCTTTATAAAGAAAAATAATTTCGACTGTTTCTATTTCAACAGTTAAAAATGCATCTAAATAATTTCATAAGCTGATTATTCAAAATAATTGTTGTTTGATATCTAATTCTAAACCGCAAGAGGTAAGCATATATTTTAAATTGAAAAAAATATATAAACAATTTTATTTTATTTGAGTCAAAAAAATATATTTTGAATAATCACGATGTCTAACATTTTATGCATTTCTAAGGTTCAATTGGTCATATTCAGAAAGTATTTGGCATATTAACATTTTGAATATAAAATTCCCAGTTCCAAAATAAATAAATAAATAAAGATTTAAATCTTCAATATTTTAAGCCAATCAACGATATCCTGTAGCAAATACTGGCCGTTTATTGGCTACCATTGAAATGATTCACAATTGTCTGTGACAATGATATTAAAAGCTTCATTGCATTGATATTTTCAGCCATAAATGAGTGCAACATTTTTTTAGATTTAAAATATAAACGTGTTTATATTATTTTTCTGAATATGATTAATGTGACAGGATAATGTTTTAAATTTAAACTCTGAAACCTTTCAAAAGTCCAATAATCTATTCCAAAAGCATGAAATATAATTATTTATTCTGTTTAAAATATTTTTGTAAACTAGGATTATAATCCTATCTCTAGAGGTTTAGAATTTAACTATTCTGCCAAAATTTAAATGACATTCTATATATTAGTTTTGTCAAATCTTAAATAGAGAAAAGTGTAAAATTCTAATATCGGGGTTTGAACAAGTACTGTTAATTGTAATAGCATTATAAATAAGATAAATGTGTATAAGATGCAAGTCTCTTTGCATATATGGAATTTAGCAGTAGTTTTATAAACAAAATCGTATCATTTGTGATAAAACTATTAATGCCCAGTACTTTGTTGATATAATTTTTTTAATACCCTGTGCAATCAAGAAATGTTTTGAAAGTATTTCAAAAATTATCTTAATTGAGTTGTTTTCATTATAATGCTTATTGTTTTATTGGTGTTTTTGCGTAATAAAATACAACAATATTTAATAGAAATAAAATTATATTTGCAATGCTTCATATTCTCTAATTTTAGGACGAATTCTATCTGGAAAGTATCATTAACACATTATTAAAATGAAACAAACACTAAATTTCAAACGAAATAAAAATATTTTTCTTGTCTGAAAATATGAGAATTTTGAAAAAAAGGCATTGCATGTTATTCTTTTTCACATGGTTTACAATTATCTTCATTAGTCGAATAAAAAGGATATGAAATCGTTTACTACACAATAAAAGATATCCTTAAAGTATCCACCAGAACAACAACAAAAAAATCCCTTAAAAATACAGTTTTAGAAAACATGTATAATCTATTTCTTCCAATAGATATTTTATTTTGCTGTCAAACATGGCAATTTGATAAACTTTAAAGCCTTTAAAGCCTTCAGGCCAAATTTTTTTTCCCTACTGACAAAGCAATACACTATATTTGTGCCAGAAATTAATTTACTTCATTAAAAAGAAATGATCATATTTATAATGCAACACTTTTGTTGAAAATATATTTCAAGTTTTGAATTAAACCTAGCAAAATTACTTTGATTTTGTTTACTTTTTAAAACTTTTTTATGAATGTTTAACATATGGGTACATTGGCTTAATTCGCAGGATACCTATTTCTTTCAAAGAGTTGCGAATACGTGAAAAAAAATGAGCAAAAGCAGTATTAAAATAGCAAGTTAAAGATTTCAATATAAAATAAGACTGATTTCTCTTCAAAATGAATACTATATTCTTATTTTTAATTTTGTAAATGTAATAGTTGATGCTCATGAAACACAAAAGAAAAATGAAAAAAAAAATCTGTAAAATAAGTAATATGGCATAAAAAATAAGGCATCTGTAAAATAAGTAATATACGAGAAAAATTAAATAATAAATATTCCATGTATTTCTTTAGCTCTATAAAGGTTAAAAATTTTGGAAAAAATTCTAATTGAAATTTAATTGACTTATAATTGTAGAGATATTATTACCATTACTGTAAGATTCATACTATTTACCCATATTTAGAGCATTAGATAACACCCATAATACGGATAACAACTCCACTCAACTGGAATGCGAGAAGGCTTGAAAATAAAATGTTGTCGAAGTTTCTAGGCAAACTTATCTCAGTTTGTAGGGAAAATCTTCAATTTTGTAGGGAAAAAATTAGATTTTGAAAACTACACAAAAATTGAAATATCATTGGTTTCTAGTGTTTGTTTGAAATTTAATATTTTTAAAAAAATATTCTTAGAAATGTTGCTGACATTTTTATTTAAATTTGATAAGATACGGTTCAATCATTTGGATATAATTCCATATCTCGAAAAAAATCCATCAAGGTACGGCATCTCTCATTACAATCTAGTTATGTTGATTTTAAACTAATAGTAATGATCCATAATTGCCTCTGTTAATATGATCCATCATTCAATAATGATAATATATATCATCATAATTATAATTATAATGTAATTATAATCATATGATAATGATTTTGGAATTGGAATTAAGATTTTATTTCCCTGAAATTCTACCATGTATATGGTCCTGATGTATTTTAATTAGCCACTGAAGATCATTCGGCTTCTGTATGTTATGATACAGATGTTAAAAGATCGATTTCTTGCGTTTTTATATTTAGTACTTGACATTTTTCAATGGTTTAAAATGACCAGTTCTTTCCTAAATAAATTTGTACGACATCAAAATGAGACATTTATCAAAGTTGAGTAGATTCAACTTTGTTCCATTTCAGGCTTCAGTCTCTATTGTATAATATATATCATAACTGTCTTGAATAATCGATTCAATGTTCTATTTTCTAAATATTTTTTTAAGTTTTGATGTATTGTTAGTCCTACAATGCCATAAATCTTTATAATAACCAATGGAATGGTATAACAAAGCGTTTGCTACGGCCAAGAGACAAAAAAATTCGTAAACCAAGCAATAAAATAAATTAATTTTTTCAAGCTTTTATTTTGAAAATATATTAATGTCATTCTATGTTTTTTTTCCTATTGGGGTCAGTCAGTTTGGTTATTGTGTACTGGGAAACAAATAAAAAGGGGAGAATGATTTATAGCTCAATTCGGTAATGCATTTGTTTCTATAAAGGCTCCCATCCTCGCAACAAAAAAAGATACTAGATAAACATTAATTTAATGATTGAAGGATATTTTCATTCCTGTTTGTTATTAAAAAGCTTCCATCAAATAAAAAAGATCGTAAACACAATTTTTGAAATCAATATTCAAAAGTTCTGTTTATAGAATCAGGATGAGTCCACACCCCCCAAAAAAAATCCCCAAAAGTATTATCATTTTGAGGAAGAGAAACATTGATAATTTATATTATATTTGCGTTAAATAAATAAACGAGTTTAAATGATTTTTTGATTTTTAAATTTTGAATGCTTTCAAGTGCTTCAACATAGACAATGCATAAAACGTTTGTAAATAGAAGTTAATACAATACACATATTACAATAATCGACACTTGCTGATACATTATTTTCAATAAAAGTTTTACAAGCTCTTGTTTTAATGACCTATTAAAGAAATCTTCAAGCTTATGAAAGCAATATTCTAACATGAGTATGTCAAATGTAGAAAAGAGTTATATTAAATACAGATCAAGTCTATGATGTATCCACTAATATAAAATAAGCCAAATAAGCAATTATTTTAGCTCTGTTTCTACAAGGAATCGGGGAATGTAATTAAGGGAGTATGAACTGCATTTCTACAAAAAATTTCCACATTGATGGGTATATTTGGGATGTTTCCTAACTAATTATATTTTTTAATTCTTTTATTTGATGATGATGTCGTGTTCGTGTTACCACGGAAAGGGGGTGCAGTAGCTTTTGAAAGTAAAGACCCCTGAGCATCCAAGGGCAGAAGTCTGACTTCTAGCTCATATGAAGATGAAACTCACACATTCGCTTGCACAACACCATTTTACAAGAGGTCATATTCACACACTTCACAAATAGTACACAGATGAAGATGAATCATGCCCGAACCAGGACTCGAACCCGGTGCGCCTAGATCACGGGGAAGATGCGCTACCCCTATGCAAGGACGCCGGTAATTCTTTTATTTAATTTTGGTACTTATTCACTTATTTTGAGCGAAACATCAAACATGAGTTTTGAATATTTTTTCTAGCAAATATTTATAACTCTATCTGTAGGTAATAATAATAAAGAAAAATACGCAAATGCAGTATTGAAAAATTTTAAAATTTAATGCGGCAAGGTTTGGATAGGTCTCAGGTCTTTTTAATTAGCACCAAGAATCTGGCTTCGTGTTCGGATGTTTTCATTTGCGCACAATTTAAATAAAAATCACTAATTACTATATTGTAATTAACTGAACCATGACTAAGAGTATTTAATTCAACCCAAAGCAGATTGAAAATAATATTGACACTCAACTTTGATTGACAATAATATCATCATCAAAATTTCTTGCATAAAATTTCCTTTTCTTAAAAGAGAATACTTCATTATATGAATTAAATCATTAGGCGTTTCATTTTCTTTTCTAATATTAATTAAAATGACTTTAAAATATTTTTGTAAGCTATTGTCAACATTTTTGCGGAAACAAATTGCAGAAAACTTTAAAATGAATTAATAATTTTCTAAATGTATTAATGTTTTGTGGAAATGAATTGTTGTAAATCAAAATATATTTCTTACCTTCGGCTACTGTATGCAGAATGGCAAAGAGAGAACATTGAATAAACATTTTTGTTCGAAATTGCATCTGGAATAAAAGAAAATAAGAAGAATTAATACTTCATTCAGAAAATTCATCATTTAATCATGCACCAAGTACCAAAAATATTGGGATAATGCATTACACTTAAATACAAAACAATGTCAGCTACGAGACGACTTAGTATTTTATGATGGCCATCTGTATATCAAAGTCAGACTTTCTTGCCACTTATCAGAGCTGTTTAAAACGTGATATCAAGTAAAGATGATTTGAGATATTTTTCAAAACCTTTCATATAGTAAATATGCGTGAGCATTACGGCGAAAGAAATATTTTGAATTTGCTAATTTATTGCAAGGATGTATTTGAATGCAAGTATTCTGGGAACCTATCAATCTTGCAAAAGTGCGATAGTCAAAAGAGGGCTGAACATCACTAAAGTCAGATGGCAAGTATCGTTACATCTAACACGCATGCATAGATAACAATACTTGCCATATCGCATATTCAAATAACAAATTTCAAAGATGTAATTTAAGAGGCCTTCGTGTCCGACTAATGCAATGTAATCTAAATGATGCGGTCTTTTATATTCGACGGAAACAGAAGTTCCCTTTTTGACAGACAGAATAAAGAACTGCACATCTGGCCAGAACAAAATAAGATCGGTAGTGGAAACTTGATGATGTATATAACAAGTACAACGACTTCAGGTGTCCTGTCTCAAGCTATCGCGTAGATGGAAGGATTCGTACTTCCTGCAACTGAATGAGTCTGCGTCAACAGAAAATCCATTAGTCAACAAATTATTTCTAACCAATGGGATTGCGTATTCATATCGATTTTGTTTAACTAGAAATTTTAAGGATCCTTTCTATATTCGCAGTTTCCGGTGATTGGCTAATAATATGTACATGAACTGAATGTACATATTATTACACATATGATGAACTGAGTCCATTCATGCCTTACATTCATAAAGATTTATTGGACTGATTCCATTGTGACAATAAGCAGCAATCAGTGAAGACCGCATTACTCTTAACGGAATACTCAACCAAGTGTTTTTATTGTTTTACCTATATTTCTAGTTTTGAATGTAAAAGAAGATATCTGGAATATTAAAAGTACCTCTATCGAAGGAATTCAAGTCCCTGAAATAAAATAGAATTGCGGAACAATCTATATTAAATATAATAAGTATTGTTTGTATCATAATTATGGATCGTGGAATCGGAATCCTATATTTATAGTCTTATCTCCATGCAAAACCTATGAAACCTATGAGCTAGTACATCATTATTTCAATTCATATAATTTAGCTTTAGCTTTCTCAATGCACATCGAACGGGGTTCAGAAGAATTGAATTCACGTGACGTCCCGTTAGGATTATGCATTTTCTCTTCAACTTGCATGATGCGCTCCACTTTTAAGCTAGGGTAGGATGTGATTGATACTGGAATTTATATCATTCAGTTGTAGTACCTCTAGTTACGCATCTATCATAAATTTTATACACATACATTTGTCGCAGTAATAAAAATAAACTTCATAATCTCTTTTTTTGATAAAAGCCAACCTTGATGCTTAGCTAAAGCATTATCTACTCTAAGTGTTTCTACTCAACTGAAAGATTATTCGAAAATGGTCAAGTACGGATATGGATCTTCAAAGCAGATATATTCACTGTAGAAATCGCCACTTTTGCACAACTTATAATAATAGTTTGACTCAAATATAGTTTGGAAATAAAATTCCTTCACTATGTTCTATAATTCAATCATCAGTGTATCAGACGTTTCCATCTATATCTCCGAAAGATCAAAACAATACACTTTCAACTAGAAGAATCAATTCTATTATATTCTGGGTTAAGAAAAATTTCTGTTGCTTAATTGCATTGTGAAAAAAGTTTGTCGCTTGATTCAGTTACCAAGAATCGAGATCATGAATATCTTGAATTATCCTAAAGTGACAATGAATTCTATACATTGTCATCATAAACCAGACTTTAATTTACGTATGCTAACATTCGTTTTGAAGTAACACAAGAGCACTTTTCAACAGGATGTTATAAATTTGAACTGTGGTTAGAAAACAAAAAAGAATCTTGATATAGTATCTCTCTACCAGAATTACTACACAGTATTAGTCAGATGGCATTTAAATCACAATTCCTGATTTAAGTTCAGTATATATGGTGGGGTTTCGGTGAAATAAAAAGTCTCGAACATGAACCGTAAACGTCATGAGGATGATCATCGGGGATCTGCAGTCACAACAAGATATGAACAACGCACACGCATACTTAGGCTTTTGTTTGCATTTCGACTATACTCTGTTGCATTTCTCGATAGCACATGTCATTAGGATAGAACAATTTCTTTGAAAACAGTTTTGCTCATAGTCCTTATAAAAGGGCGAATAATGTATATATTTATTTTTCCAGTATCAGATCCAGAAAAACAATAATATGAAACTAATGTACTTTTGACAACCATTTGGGAATTTTATACAATGAACTGTTTTTTATGTATATGTGCGTGAAAAAAAATGATTAATAGGTATGAAAAGCTTTTCAGAGGAATAATGATTAATAAGTTTATAATAAATAGGTTTATTTTTTAATACTAAAATGCTTTTTTTTTTCGGATTTACCACATTTATTTGTATTTCTCACTTTTAACAGCCCTCGGCACATTAGATACGGATATAAGAATTTTCCGGCGTACTGATTGATATTTACTTGCCCTGGTATGTACAGAAACAACATGAGATTGGGTCCTACCAATGATGGGATTCGTCTTTCACTAGAGAGATTGTACCGTTACTGTTGATAACTTTTATGGCTTAACCAGTTACTGCTTATATTGTCTCAGCGCCTCGATAATTCAATTTTTCCTCATGAATAAAGGAGGGAAGAAATAGTCACTTTTGATTTTAAATATATTTTTGTTCACAAAATAGCTGAAATGTATCCTTTTTTGATTTTGCTTAAAATCATTAAGATTTGGTAAGAGGTAACCAATTTTTTGATTACTTTAATAAGAGAACAGATTTAAAGTAAGTAAGGAATAATGCAACACAAAAATATAAATAATAAAACATTTTACATAAATGATACACTCTTGTGAACAATATGAAAATTTCCAAATACTTTTAATCAAAATTGATGTCGCAAACAATAGATTATTTTTTATTTATAAAAAACAAGTTGTATGCAATTGAATAGTTTAATCCAAATCCCCGCTTTCCCTGCTCTAGATTACATTAAGTTCTAATCTTCTTTTCTTAGTAAAAATACAATTTTAAAGACTAAAATTGATTTGCTCTGAAAATATGTGCTATAATTGGAATTCCTCTACCGAAATCCAAATGCCCAATCTTTCTATATATATTGAGGGGAAATTCGCTTAGCAAAATAATCTGAGGCTGTGCCACATTCGATTTGTAGATAATATTTTCATAATGAGAAGATATTCGATCGATGCGACAGTACTGCACGCGATAAAATCTTTATTGAAACACCCCGAGATATACCGAAAACAGCAAAGGAGAGGTTAAAAATGATCGTTCAATATTACTAAATTCAGTGGATTTCCTTAAAAAACAATAACTAATTCTTTTGCTTATTAATCCGTTTTTAGAAAAATCTGACAATTCGATAGTGATGGATAATTTATAAAATAGAAAGTTTTTTACCTAAATATCGGACCGAATTGTTAAATAGTTAAAGTAGACAACTGATTCCAGCTTGTAAGTTTAGGAACACCCTAAGCGTTGAAAGACTTTTGTGGTATATGTTCAGAATAAATTTATTTTGTACTTTCATCAAATTTATAAAGGTTTGCGCTCAAATTTATTAAAATTAAAATACAGTGTTGTAGAAATTTTGAAATGTTATTCTAATAAGATTTATAATTGCTTAATTTTTTGTAAGTTTTATATTATAATACTGCCGGTGTCCTTGCATAGCGCTTCTTCCCCTTGATTTGGGCAGCCCGGGTTCGAGTCCTGATTCGGGTATGGTTGTTCTTTTTCTGTGTTCTATCTGTGAGGTGTGTGAATGTACCCCTCTGCAAAAAAGGATTGTGAAAGCGAATGTGACGCATGAATTAGCTAAGTCGTATTCTTGGCCGTAGTTGGCATTACTGAAAAAACAAGAGACGCTCACTCGGCTTAAATTGCTGACAGATAACTATCAGAGGGCTTTAAAAGTGCCATTAATTCATAATACTTATTATAATACATTAAAAATTAAAAAAAAAGTATGTTAACTAATAGTTTGAAAAAAAAACATGGTCCTATGATTAAATACCATTAAGATATTGATGCAATTTTGTCTTTTTTATATTTTACTTTTTGTGCATAAAAATTATTTTTAAATTTAAATTTTGCATCTTTTATTCACAATATATTGAATTCGACACTCTTGAAAACAATCTTTAATTTAATGTTTCGCTGTTTCAGTTTATTGAAATTTGCTACTTAAAATTGTCATTGTGGTGATTGAATTAAAATCAACAAAATAATCTTGTTAAGGAATTTGTTTACGGACAAACGGGTCTCAGAAAACGTCCTTAGAATCTTGAGAGGTTTTAATCAGGCCTTACCAATAACAATATTTAAGAAAGGAAATAAGTATGGTCAAATTATTTGATTACTGGATGATTTCATTAGCTTGCTATTTTCAAAATTATGCTAAGGCTGTATGGAATTGATTTTGTAAGATAATTTCGATGAAAACAATGTCTGTTTGTTTAGCTTCCATAAAATCAGAAACATGAGCTTTGAGAAATTAAACGTGTACTACCCACGTGTATACAAAAAATGTTAAGTAGAATCGGGACTATATTAAATGAATTTCTGGTTCCAAAGCGGCAACTTTGTCAGCTAGTGAAAACGGCCTTAAAGTTGTGGGATGTAGAAAAATGGCACTGCCATAATAATTTTTTAATTTTAATATAGTTTATAAGATGCTAAATTATTCGCAGATTGGTATGAAAATATAGTAAATCATTGATTCAATCAAATCTCTAAGAGGAGATGAAGGAAAATAAGTGTTAGAGTCAAGTTGCCATGTTTCGAGTTATTTTTAAACGAATTATTCAAATTCTATGATTTAGTGCAATATCATTTAACATTATACTATATCTTTTAATATAACAACTGTTAAAAATACTGTGCAGTATTATTCACAATAAATTAGCTAAATTATAGTACTTTATTTTCTTAGGCGTCAAAACTCTGCTTAGTAAATTCTTCAAAAGATGACTGCCTTTAAAAGAGTGTTTTTAAATAAGAACTTTTTTTCTATCGTCTCCTTTTCTTTCACATTTATAAATTATTACACATTTTTAATTTTAATTTATTTCATTAAAAGATTTTACTCTAAAAAATCAAATTGCCTCTATAAATTGTAATCAGAAATGCATTATGATATCAAATGTTTCTAATTTAAGTTCCTTAATAACCCTTTACATACATCTAAAAATCTTTAGAAATCATCCAAGATTTGTTCTTTCTTTGACTTCTTTCATTTTTTAACTATAATTTTTTGTTATCCATTCATTTATACATTAAAAAAAACAATTTTTATACCATTTTAAAATTAAAAGGATCCATTTTCAAGTATATTGGCTTTATAGCATATATTATTTCATCGATATGTTTTTATGCACATTTATATATTCTGTTATGCGTGAGCCAAAATATTAATTTTTAATTAAAGCAATAATTCTGAACCTGAGAGAAGCAAAGTTTTAAGAAAACATAAAAACGAAATTCAAGGAAATGAATAATTATGAAAGTACAGCATTATTAAAATCAAAATAAGAAAAAGATATATATAATTACACACGTAAATAGCATATTAACAACATAATTCTTGACAGTTATCAAGGCTAATTAATACTCAAATTAGTTATCAAAATTAATAATCAATATATTGCCCTTAGAAGAAGGAAAACAATTCTTAGAATCTTTAAAATCCGTTATACATAAATCTCTTACTATCATCCTCACACGAAATAAAAATCTTCAACTATGAGCTTGACCAACACTTAATTATTCACTGTCTGGTACGCTGATCTGGGTTTCTTGGCCAGAGGTATTGAACCGAACGAGAAAACAAAACGTTTAGTAAAACCGGAAAATGAGAACACTGGAAAATGGCAACGTGTTGCAGCAAAAGACCTCATTGTTGCCATCCAAAATATAATGACATAAAACATAATGATAATCGCAAATATGTTTTTAAAAAAAAACTGGATACAGTAAAGGAAAGACATAAGTTCATGCAAAACAAAAACAGGTGATGTTCCTTTAATTAAATTTCAAAGTAATACGCTTCCTATTAAAATCGTCTATTAAAATGCCTATTAAAATTTCGAATCCAATGAATAATCCACAGGGAAACAAAGGACCCGAACACAATACAGCTTTAAAACAATCTGTTGTGATGCGACAAGTAAGAATATAGTTTATAGCTGAATAACTGCGGGATCTCTTAATTTGGTCTTTTTATCAGCCACCCAGTTCACAACAAAATGAGAGTCTCTAGAGTTTACAATGACCATATCTTTCTGATTTTTTTTTTCTGATTAAAACACTCAAATTTGGTCTTTGGTCGATAATAATTAGACCTGACTATACAAGAACCTAAGTTTATTTCATTTAATACTAAGCCTCGAGACAAGTTCAAGTGTGTTTATTATTCAAGCTGACTTAACATAAAATATAATAATGATACACATATTTGATCAATTTCATATAAGAAAAGATCTGAATTCAAATACTTTGAAGTTCAAGAATTTTTTCCCGAGAATTTAAAACCAATTGCATATTATTTTATATTTGAACCTAGAGCCATTTGAAACCTTATATTCAAAAATTATATCTCTTCGCAAGTGATATATTCAGAAATTAAAATAAAATTATTTATGATTATAAATTATTTTATACGGTTGCAATTACTATGCTAAATTCGAAGCCACTTTCTCATTAATATTAATTATGACGTATTGCAATTCAATTACCTGTCTTCCTTTAACAACCAGTAGTTATCCCAACGTAAACGCCGCATTATATTTGAATAACTATTGAAATTTTGTAATGGAATATCCACGATTTGAGGTGAGTAGAAATTCGAGCTTAAAAGGTGAAATTATATTTTCGATTTATTTTGTTTTTAAATCTGTTCAGATTATCGAATTGATGAGTATGATTTACGGTTTCCTGCAACTTTGAGTGATTTTGTACAAATTGTATACACTGACGTGCTTAAGAAATTGTGTAATTTGAAGAGCAATTGTGGATATATTGACAAAAGATCTGTTCAAGAATATAAAAAATCACATTGTGGCATTCTGTTTTATGAACTTTTGACTAAAGCAGAACTTTCACATTTTGAACTGTGGAAGAAATTTTGGTTTAAAAGATTTCCAAAAAATGATGACCAGAAACGTTGTTTGTGATACGGTCATAGAAAAAAAATAACATGTGGATGATTTTTGAAGAATTACTGGACACAAATGAAAGCTTAGAAGAGGCTTGTTTCATTTTGGATGAAGTTCAAGAACTGATTAGGAAGTTGCCTAATACAATGAGAACCAATATCGAACAAGATATTGCTATAAAAAATTCTGTTCAAATACTAGATGACTCACTGGACAAGGTTATGGAAACAACAGGGGTTTATTTCGACGAAATCGAAATGAAACTCGGCGATATACAAAAGTATTTACTTCGCAATGATTCTGATATACATCGTTGTATGCAATTGGTATCTGAAGTGCGATGCAACCAAAGACATATAGACACTTTAATTTCAAATGCTGAAAAAGAAATTTATAAATTTTTGGAAAATGTTGATTTGTATACACAAGATAGAAGGAAGTGTGATGGCAGAATAAATAAACTCGTTTGGAGCTCATAAAGATGAATATCTACTCTAAATATGATCGTCATTATTGTGTCACTGACCTTCATTTGTTTCAATATGAAGCGTCGCATGATGATAGTATGGTGAATATTGAATAATATATGGCATTTATACAGGAAACATCGGGGCTTGTTTGATTTCAATAACAGCTAGCTCCAATGATTTTATGAAATATATGATTTTAAATGTTATATATTATAAGTACATAAAACGAGTGCATAACCAGCAACCATTAAAAAGCTTACTTTCAAAGAAAAAGCTATTTAAAATGTAGTATAGAAAAACTTTCAATAAATTAGTAAATTGTTATTAACATGAAAAGTTAAAGAATATCAGTTATGTAGCAGTTCAGTTATTGTGCATGGGGTGCATAAGTTTTCGAACGATGACAGTGTTGTGTCTAATTGTTTGTATATTTGTAATTTTATGTTATAAAGATGTGCATTTTTTAATAATGTAAATTGTTATATGAGAAATTTGTATTTTAATGCTAATAGCATAAATTAACTATTTTTCTTAAGGAATTAAATTGGTGTTGATAACTTTTTTAATAAATATTTTATTTTCTGTTTTAAGTAAAACCCACTTTAATATCTGTGAACTTAGTTCTCTCAAAATGTTTGTGCAATTTCACAATATATTTCGGTATTTACTATAAACCATATTAGAGCCATCGATTATTATCCCAATTTACATTGAATTATTTTTATTACCGTTAATAAAACTTGAATTTAATTATTGTTATTAATCTAGATTTGAATGTCTCCAAAAAAAAACTTAAAATATTTAGTTTAATTCGAAAAGTTTTGAATAAAATTTATGTTGAAATAACTTCTTAAAATTAGCTGTCCCTTTATTATCATTTTTTCTACTTCAGAACAAATAGTTGCCAAAATGCTTCACAAATGTCATTAATTCTGCATATTTGAGGTGACATTTCTTTAATTATTTCCGCCATAATGGATATATATGTTATGGAGTCAGACTAAATTCCCTATTGGTTGAATAAATCCTATTTTTAAGTATATTATCAAAGCAAAAAATTATTTGTACATGTAATTTTAAATTCTTTTATTGCAAAAGGGATGAAGAAGTGCAATTAATAGAAACGTCGAATAAGTACTTCAAACATAAATTGTTAGGCTTTTATTTATACTACACAGCTGCTTTAATTTTCCTAAATTTTGATTCAAATTAAATCATTGTGCATTCATATATTTGGGCAACAACAAATATTAAGTTGGAATGTATGCTTGAAATCTTTAAATTTTCTGAGATTTGAATTGAAGGCTGTTTCGTAAATTGCAGTTTCCTAATTCATTGCAGAGCTAACAATTGATGTGTAAAAATGTCTACCAATATTTAAGTCTGTCTTTATATTAGTTTTGCCAACATAACTATCCCCCGAGAGGCATCTAAGGTATATGATCGAGAGACTTCCTGTATAATGGATGGCTCCTTCTTTTAGGTACGGAAATGCTATGAAGTCCTAAATTTTCTACTGATGCTGGAATGTGCTCCTACAGATGGTTTGTATTGTGACCAATGAAAGCTCTTCAGCATAGTTCCCACATATTCCGTCGAGGCCCACTAATCATTCAAATACTCTGTATTTACAAGTGGGTCGGAATAGCCGTTAATAGATATCTACACTTCTGGGGTTCTAAAAAAGTACTTAGTAGATAACATAGAGATGATGATATTTTTATTTGCTCACTAATTGTCTCCGGCGGTCAACTGGCTTCCTAGGAATATAGCTATGTTCAATTTCGAATAAATCATTCCGATACCACTTTTTGCACACGATTCCGCCAAATTGTCAAACATTAAAGTGTTGTAATCATATAAGTTAAGCTGCTTGCTAATTAAGTTTTGTTTATTGTGTTATTGTGTGCATACATCATTCACTCTTAGACCAGTTTGTAACACCGTAGCGCTATTAAAAATGTAAACTTCACACTCAACTATCTTCTGAACTTCACCTTTTTATAACTTTACTTTTTCTTATTTCTCTTCCATATTACACAGATATTAAGCAGAATCCTTATTTTTTAGCTTTCAAAGCTGGAAGAAAAATCAAGGGATTAAATATTTGAAGAAACAATGAAATCGGTTTGAATTCATTAAGAAAAATTATTTTTTAAAAAAATATCAAAATTCAGAAAAAAATGAGGCTATTAAATTGGAATTGTTAAAAAGTATTTATATTTTAAATTTTGATATGAAGCAAAATCTACAATAATATTTTCGGAAGCTATCCTGGAAAAAGACCAAAATTTAGCTTAATTTTTAATTAATTCTACCAAAAATTCCTCACCCATCAAAAAAAAAAATCCCATTCCCTCCCTGCAAGAAAATATGGCAAATTTGATAGTTGTGGGTGAACGCTCTAATTCGTAGAGAGCCTGCAGACACACCTTCATTAATATTAGAAATATAGATTGTGAGCCAGATTATTGGATAAACTAAGAAGTTGATCTGCAAATAGTGTTAATTATAGGTTAATCAAGGTAAATAGCTAAGCTGACACGTGGGATAACACAAACTTTATTTAGGAAAACTATTTGGCGAGTAAAGTGTACAAACCGCGCCAATTTTATCCAACTGATATAATATTACACTGAAATCGGAACAAATCTAAAAGACCCGTTTAATATAAAAGCATAGAAAATTGCTTAATTTAATCTTGAAATTTGGCAGAAGTAATTTTATTATGGCTCAATTTCTCAGATAATTGAGTCAGACTATAAGAGTCTAAGATAATGATTTCATAAACTCTTCAGGGGAATTAGTGTCTATTTGGAATTGATGTTATATGAATTTTGAATACTAATCTTATTGCTTACCCAAAAGTTGGAAATTTTCTTGACTGGTGCATTACCTTGATAAAAATTTATGATTTTACTTTGATTTAAGGAAGTAGGATGCACTTAAGGTGTGCACCAGGTTGAAGAAAAATAGCGAAGGTTAAGCATTGATTCGATAAAATCTCTAATAAAAGTAAAGATATATATATCAATAACTAATGAAGTGAAAATATATTGATTTGTTTTTGGCCTGGATCCTAAAAAATGTTTAAAAATAAATTTTGCTGAATCTTAATTAGTCTGAAATAATTTAATGAGTCTGAAATACTAGATTTATTAGAAAATATTACTTTTTTTATTAGCATGATTCATTCCAGATATTTTGCAGTAATAAAGCAATACTCATAAACACATATGCTCACAAATTCATATATTACTCATAAATTGCGCAGCATCAAACCAGCTGTGGAACAAATTGAGTATTTTACCAGTCTAATAAGAAAACGTGAAGTAACGCTGCACACCATAGCATAGCTTAAATATATTTACTTCCTTTCAACTATATTGGGACAATTTTTGGATATATTTCAATATTGAATTGTGAACAGATTACGAGGACGACACCTGAGTTGGTATCCCCTTCTCCGAATTTCATTGCCACGCCAATAGAAGGGTATTAGACTTCGACAGATTTAACGTTCAACAAGTCCACTCATACCTTGATTCTAGGTTGGAATACTGTTTCGAATCTGGAACTTTACGGCTGAAAGCTGACGCCTTAAAATAATGGCCCTAACGGCTCTATATAAGAACGTGCAGTTAGGTAATAAATGATGATAATAGTTGAGTTTTTCTAGCGAATCTGATTTTATGAGGTTTGATTTATTACTGGAGGTTAATGTACACAATTCTTAATTCTGTTTCAGTTTAAATTTAAAACTAATTGGTTGTAAGAAAGATTAATATTATGCAAAAGATATTTAAATAAAGAAATTAGCGCATAGAGCTTTCCCAGCTAACAATTTGGACACCAAAACCAATGAGCATTATTTAATTAATATACATTTATTAAAATTATAAAAATGGTATACCAAATAGTTCTGAATGTCTGCAATCATTTATAAGTTTGATAAAAAAGAAAATTAGTTTACAATTCTGATAAAAAAAATTGAATGTCTGATTTGTAATTAATTATTTCTAATTTAAAGCATGATTTCAAGTTTTTATCATTAATGTAACTCTTATTATTAATGCTCTAAAACCGAAGTGTTCAACTACTCTAGGTATTGATTGAATCTCTCAGATTTTTATTTAATAATACCCATGTAAGAAGACTATGAATCTAAGTTTATTATATATATTTTTCTGAACGATATCTAATCTTCGATAGCTGACTATACTGGCCAAAAATGAATTTCGATGATGGTTTCTAAAATTTAAATTTAAAATATGACTGACGTATATGTTACTATAATGCTGTACAGATATTTCTATATAAATGTAAACCAAATTAAGCATCACAAAGTTTCTTCAGATATATAAATAAACAAAAATTAGCAATTCTATAAATGGAATTTATTTATAATGAAATTATAATCTGTTTATTTAAATTTGCAGTTTAGAGACACATTTTACAAACACAAAATAACCAGAAGCAGTGCATTAGTCATAATTTTCAACCTCAATTATTTTGATACTGCAAATGAATACTTAACTATTTATTAATCCATTTTCTTTGAATAAACAATTTTGCATTAAGAGAGCTATTTGCGAAAGATTTCTGCTTGTCTACGCATTAAAAAGATTAAATATTTGAAGTTAAAAGTGAGATGATAGTAAGCCTATTGATTTATAAATCATTTTTCTGCTAGAAGTGAGCTTTCATACCTGAAGCTGTCAAGAAAAACGAATGGCTCATGATATCATATGTCTTTAAAGCAGGCTTACAGCTATAGAAACTGTAACCGTAAAACCTGTACTTGTATCAAGTAGGCTTTGGGTGCGGCATCTGCCATTAATCTTGATTTATTACGAAGCGCCTCCACTTTTTCCAGTTCTTTTAGTCTTTTTCACTCCTAGATCATTCTGAAAAAGCCCCTATTCCATAATGTATGGCAGTACAAAATCCAGGAGAGGGAGAAAAATTTTAAACATAGTTTTTCTGGTAGATCAAAGATTTTTACATTAATGGTCTCTTTTTTGTTTTATTTTTCTTTACCTAAAGAGACAGGGCTGAATTTCATTTTATATCATAGATGATACTTTCAACGGAACTTTAAAGATAACAAAATAAAGTAACTACAATTATAATTACACTTTGTGTAATATGAAATTCAACAAATTAATGCTCGTTAAAATTTTAATAATTAAATATTTTATGTAACTCCTATTTTAATAGCTTCTTCATCAAAATATTTTAAGCTCCAAATTTTGATAGTCATATAATTCATTCATAATAATATAAAGGCCTTCAGCCATAACATAATATGTATCTCTCTAATTTTCTGTTACTCCCGTAGAATTTATGCTTTAAATTAAAGCCGAAATGGTTAAATTGCCATTAATATAAAAACATTTTTTTTTTACTGATACGAAGATTTTTTTTTAATATGAGTACTGAAATGAGAGTCGCTAAGTATTTAAATGGCACTAAAGAATATCTTTCTTAATTTATGTAATATCACAAGAAGTTTTCTATAAACTTTTCTCAGATTCATCATAAACAGATCAACTAATTAACAATGTTTAGTTTTAAATGCATCAAACTCCAAGAAATAAACAGAGTTGTTTGAAATAATCGGTCTGAAACATGTTAAGTCTTCAAAACCAAGTACGTATCCGAACGAAAATAGTTGTCAGCAATCAGAACACAATGCGCATGCGTGAATTTTCAACTCCAATTATGGTAATGCAAATGCGTGAATTTACTACGCCAGTTGAGGTAACGCTACGCTAATTAAAAATTTTTAATTTCCTTTATTCTGTTTTATTTTAATTCAAAAGTATTTCAGAATGAATCTGAAAGATCGATTAATTAACAATGTTTAGTTTTAAATGCATCAAACACTATGAAAATAAACAGAATCGTTTTAAATAATCGGCTGAAAAAATGTTAAGCCTATCCTCATTAGCGTGGGGAAAAAACTGAAGCCTTACTCATTTGGCGGTGGGAAAATAAAAAGAGTTTTTGACGGGAAAGTTAGTTTTTAATTAATAATTAAAATTCTAATTAAAAATTCAAAAAAGTGACCCCAGGGGCACATTCCCGCCCTCCAAGGTATACATGTGCCAAATTTGATAGCTGTAGATCGAACGATCTATTATAAATAAATATATATATATATATATATATATATATATATAGGTATATTTCAAATTCAAAACCAGAGACGATATTCACACGGAATTGAACTATAATTGAAATTATTCATTGATAATTAAGTTCTGAAAATATTAAAATATTGTATTATCATCGAGAACACACAATTGCATAAAGTTTTACTCTCCTTGCACACAAAGAAGAAAGTGAAAAATTAATGTCGAAATGTCGTCTTTATAAATATGACGAAATGAATACGGAGACATTTATTGATTAATGTAGCAGGCATAACCAAATTTGTTTAAAGTAATATAAACATTAAATATTGATCACTGGGAATGCTCTCCCATCGACTTTCTTGGATATTAACACAATCTGACACGTTTTTTGCTTCATAGTACGGTACAAATTTGAATTTTCGTATCTTCCTTTCCATCGATTTTCTCCAAATTCAGATACACGTCTACAATGTTAGTGATAAAACCACATTAGACTAAACAGTTGTGTTTCATTTCATACATTTGCAAATATACAACACTCTGTTGGGTAGAATCCAAAATTGGATACGATTGCAATTCGAATGATAAATCTAAACATTTAATTTGAGTTATCTGCTTACCATGGACATCGACAGACGTATAGATTTTTCATAAATGGATTTCTTCTAACGTTCGATAGAAATCTATAAATTTCTTGATACAGCCACATACCAAATTTCATATTTGTAGCTCTTTATATTTTATTGTGTTCATATTACGTCTGACATAATTCCAAAAACAAATTATTCAGACTGGCAGAGCTTTGAAGCTCGGAGATTCAACAAAATTTCGAAGTCAAATTTTTGATTAAAATATTTTCTCTTAGTACACTTCACATAGGTAAAAAATTCATCATCTTGTGGAGCACGGTAAGTTATAGTTAACTGAGAATTAAAGTTAGGACACTCAGGAGTGTTCTGATATTAACTAATGTCAGTTACTAAATTAATCTAGATACCAGAATATTTCAATATCATGATTTAAAAAAATTTCATAACTAATTTAGTATGCACTATTGCATGAAAATTTTCTATTTATTACATTAATCTAACTTTCGCTCAATAGAACTGGAATTCAATGCAATTTGAAAATAACATTTCAAACGTACATATTTGATATCTGAAAAATGTGAATTCACAAGTTATTTTATGTAATATTATGCTACAATATGAATATGTTTCATAAAAGAAAACTGATATATACAACTACAAAATAAAGCTATCATATAACAAATATTTTTATTTCATCAAAAATCGCCATACATGTCGATTAATTGCATGTGTAAATATAATGTTGTTTTAAAAATACAACACAATGACAATCATGTAAATATATATTATATAAACAGCAGGTAATTAGAATAATTGCATACAGAACATTTCACACAAAAATAATTATTCTTTATAAATATTCGATCAAGCAATTCAAACTACAAAAGGTTGTCTCATCAGAATAAAATTATTTTTCTTACTTATAGCAAGTGTTAATTCATTTAGAATAAACACTTATAAAGACTTCTTTAACATATATTGAGAAAATTCAATACACCATAATTGTACTACAAATAAGAACTTTTTAATTCTAATCATTTTCTCTGGCCTCTAAAATTTCTATTAATTTAATACTAAAATATCATCTGCTATTCGCATTTATTTTATTTAATTCGAAACTGAAACTTGAAGTATATTTTCGATCCTAATTTTTTGAATAATTTTTTAAGGATTCACTTCATTCGAAATCTTTACCTCTTTACAATATATTCAATAAGAAAAGACATTACATTAAAGAAAAAAACATTGAACACATTAAATACAATGCACATACATATAAAACATACACACACACAAAATTATTTTGAAGTTTTAAGGAACAACGAAGAATTCGAAATCGGTATATTGTTAAAATTACTTATTTAATGAAATTAATTTTTTGTAAAATTTATTCTTTAAAAATAAGCATCATTCCAATCCTGTATTTATAGAGATTTCACCATTCACTACATTTATAGGAATTTCTATTTATTTATTAATTACTTTTTATTTTTTAAATAAATGTTAAAAAATAAATCTTTGATATAATCCTTAGTTTAAAATTTATCATTTTCCCTTGCTTTTCTTATTTCTAGGGTCGTTTTTTCTTCGACAGGATTTTTGGATAATTTTACTGAGATTCTTTCAAGTTTGAATTAGTAAAATTTAGCTGTATTATTAAAATACAGCTATCCATGTATTTAGAAAATGTCTGACACAGATGAACAGATTAACTAATGTACAGTAACATTAAAATAAATTTACAAATGGGAAAACATAAAACGTGAATATAAAAATATATACATTATTATAAAGTATCAATATTTCCTACATATAAACAACATATTACAAGTTTGTTGAAATTTGTTTCCCATAAATTACCAAATTATTTCATTAATCAGAATATTTTTAATTTAAAATTTGAGATTTACCAAATTTTTAGAGGTAAAGAAAATGACATAGGAATAAAATATGATTCAAATGCAGAATATGTATCATTCATAAATTAAAACTTTTTCAAAATTTCCAGAATTAAAATGTATCAAATATAGAACAATGAATGAAAGCACAAAGTTTTTTAATAGGTGAGGATCAATATCCAAATATTATCACAAGTGTACAATGATTTGAAAAAGGCAACTAACTGATTTTATATTCATGCAGTATCATATGAAAATTCAAATACACAGAACTCGGATAAGTTAGAGGGAAAAACAAACATACAACAAAATTTAAATATTTTACAGAAAATAAAATATATAAATAAAATTAAGGAATTGAGCATAAGAAACATTAATTGCACTTTTAAATATTCTTTTGTGAATCAAAATTTACTTTAGCCTTTTGACTAATACAGAACATACATGTCTCACATGTAGTTATTAAATTAGTTGTCGAAAGATTAAGTACAGATTTCAAATTAAATCAGAAAGTCTATTCATTTTCACAAGATCTTCTGAGTATTGGTCAAAAATATTTAACACAGAATGCTGTCATAATAAGAGATCAAAATTACTGCAAAACATAAAAGAACTAAATAATATATCACAGATATTTGCACGAGTTAAAGAGCAACAGTTCCATATCTGCACTTCATAAACAAAAAAAATGGCAAAAAATAATTGATCCGCATGATTTCATTTCCAAAACTCCTCATGTCAACCTCTATCGTTATATTAAAATTATTGGCGGAGGTGGGTTATAATAATATTTAAATATTTTAGCTATGCTGTCTGCTTTCTACCATGGTTTTTATTATCATCTTCTCATCACAGTGGTTTCTTTGATGATGATGATGTCGTGTCGGCGTTATCACGGAAAGGAAGTGCAGTAGCTTCTGAGGACAGAAGACTGACTTCTAGCTCATGAAACTCACACACATTCGCTTGCACAACCCCTTTTTATAGGAGGGCACATTCACACACTTCACAGATAGAACGCAAATGAAGAATAGCCATGCCCGAACCGGGATTCGAACCCGGGACGCCCAGATCACGAGGAAGATGCTCTACCCCTATGCGATGACGCTGGCAGTTGTTTCTTCATTTTATGTATTGGAACATGGCTTCCAACTCTTGTTTTCTTATAAACTCACAAAAATGTTTTAATGAGCCAATATTTATGGGTTTGCAGCATCATAGCTAAAAGTGGCTCTTGACAAAAAAAAAAAAAAAAAAAAAACTTTAACAAATCATTTTGAATATTCCATTTTTATAACAAATGAGCGTCTTTTTTTAACATAAAAAAAGAATGGTTTCACATTATCACATTTATGCACTTAGTATACCTAAATATTAAAAAGTAATTTATCACTGCTGTATAAGAAATTACATTTGAAGAAACTAATATTAAAAAAATTATACTTAATTTTACTCAGGACCTTACATTCAAGAGACCGAAAATACCGAAATAACGGGGTCAGTATTTAATTTTGATAATTTGGAAATGTGCCCTAAATGGGAGAAAATCACGAAATATTTTGTATTTTACTTAATAGTGTCATATTTTTAAAATTTTGATTTGTGAGAAATGAGCTAAATAAAAAAGAGAAATCGAAGAAAAGGCTTATCATTTAGTTGTATTTGCTTGTGTTTATATTTATGTAATAAATTTAAATAATTTCGGAGGAAATAGATGCTGACATAAATGTTTGTTAGTTTAAAAAATACTTTTTAAAATTTAGAGAAAATTACGGCATTTGTCTCAAAATAACTCTGATGTAGCTTTAAAAATTGGGATTTTAATTCTGATTAAAATTTATCCATGATTAGCTGATTCGCATCTTAAAACTCAAAGATCAAGCCATAGCTGTGACACAAAGCTTTGATCATATGTATATTGCTCTAAACGAAAAAAAAACCATAGTAAATACTTGAAAAGTAAAGAAGATATTTATCCGCTTTGTGTATAGTCTGTTTAAGTTTGCATAATATATTAAATGATGTTGAAATAGCTAGCTGGTGTAATATTTATAAAAAAAAACAGTTAAAGTAATTAAGTTAAAATGACGACTTTTATCACAAATTAACAATGGAGTAATTCGACTTGAGTCCTTAAGTCAATTAAATCCATTCGTAATAATGAATATTAATCATAATTTGTGCAATTGCTTTGAAAAAATATTTCAGAAATTTAAGTTTACAATTATTTTGGATTTTTTAATGATCATTTAAAAAACGATTATAACATAATAAACACGCATTCAACAATGCTCAATAATCAAAATTTGTACTTTTGACAACAAATGCAAATGGCTGTTATGATTTACATTATATGCAAACCCTATTGTTGGAATTCATAATTGTTAACCACAAAAAAGGAGAAAGATACTATTGTTTCCTGTCACAAGTGTTTTTTTTTTCTTTGCGATTGTGAAGTGAAATATTTTCTTAGCGATTAAAGTGTGAATTTTTTTATCTTATTCTTAAGAATTTGCATCGAATTTGTTTGCTGAACTGAAAGTTTCAGATATGAAGGGGATTAAGAAAAAATTGTAAGGGATTTCCATTTCTTTCTTTGCTATCTGAAGATAAATTCTGCTATGTTAAGAATCTATTTCTTACTAATTCGCTTTATTTTCGTAGATATTTTTTGACTTTATCGAAATATATATCAATCTCCTAGATACATACCATATATATTAGAATACTTTTCAAGATTAGTTTCTCAAATATATTTTTGATGCTATTATATTCGCAGTTGTGAATGAAAATATTTCCATTTCTAAATCTTTTTTCATCTTTCGTATTTCTCAAATTTAAATCTTATTTTTTATTTTATTTTTTTCTCAAAATTGGATTTATTTATAATGCTACAAATATTTAGATGAAAACAATTAAAATAAATTTAATTAATATTTTTATAATTTTAGCATGACTTACTTCATTAAGAGTTAAAAATAACGAATCACATTGAAATTTTCAAACCTCTAAAAATAAAGCATCAGAATTCTGAGCTGTATTGAATAATTCGGTACATTTGTTAATAAAACTAGAAAAAAATGATTAATTAAGGACACTTAATAAATTAAAGCATAAAACAGTTCTCATGAAAAAAATATAGAGATTTTCATGAGAAATATTTTCTTTGCGTTCAATGAAGATAAAATTTACTTCATAGTAATATTTAAAATAATTTTTGCAATTCAGGAAATTTGTTTTGCAGTAATATTAATATCATGCATGTAAGTAACTTACTTTTTCAACATTTGTTACGTCTACTAAATATCTGGATATTAGGTTAACACGTATAAACTTCCTAAAGTGTAAGAGCAAGCTATGATCATTTCTTCTAAAAAAATAAATTACATCATGCTTGCATTTAGAATGCAGGTGAATGAAGGCGATAATAAACAATTATAATTTAAATTTTGTACTCTAAAAATTAATTATACTTGTATGTTCCTTTTTTATGAAACTTAAGTACCACCATGCAATTAGAATGCAGGTGAATGAAGGTGATGGTTAGCATTTATAATTTAAATGTATTCTAAAAATTAAATATGAAAAATATGCTAATGGGAAAAGCATTAAAAGATCGTTAAAATTATTTTGGCTCTTTGGAAATACCAAACGTATGATAAATGGCCAACATTTTCTGGTAGTGGAACATTAAAACAATTGGGAAATAGATTTCTAAAAAAAAAATTACTTTTTTAATTTTAATTTTTCTACTTATGATCAAAATTAATTTGATTTACTATTAAATTTGACTAATCAACAACCTTTTAAAAAAATCAAGAAATTTTCTTATTGTTTAAGGTTTAAAAAAAGTAAGCATATAATTAATTTTATGTTTAATCGAAATTTTGACAAAAGCTTATGCCAACATTCTTTTAAGCGTCCCATGTGTGTGTTGACCCATTATAATTTCAAAATAAAATTAATAATGATTAATTTATAAGTTGATAGTCAAAACTATATTATGAGTTTCAATTATTTATTCATATTTTTAAAGTTTCTGAAATTATTAATAACTAAGAACTTTCAACAGACGAAATGTCTTGATAGTTGAATTTGAATTCTTACCACCGAAATCGGTGATTTTGAGTTTGACTATACTTCTCACAGCTTCGGAAGACACTTAAATGACAGGAAGAGAGAAATTCACCTATGAAAAACAATATTCAATCGCAACGCACGCCTAGTTCTGGTTAAAAGAAGAAAAAATAAATCAAGTAAACAGAGGATAATCGATAATGTACCATACTGTGATTGAACCCTTTTACAGAGGATTTTTACTGTCAGATGTCGAATACATCTTATGATAAAAACATTTCATACGGGTAATAAAAAAAAACATTAGCAATATTACGAGTAAGATTTACAGAACTACATCTTACTACACTTGGTAAGAACGGCCATTGAGCTAAACCAACGAAAATATTACTCCAGAACGTTGCTAGGAAGGATAATCGGTTTTCTATGCATATCATTAAAGGGTATCTGACAAATGCAAGCAAAATCTTTTTTTATGTTATAAAGCCCATTTTTTGCTAGATCTTTTAAAGCGTTTTTGCTGAAGTTTTATTTAAGAAAAATTGATAAAATTACAGAGGCATAAAAAATAGGTAGAGAAGAAATTTTTTGGAAGAAAAACAAGGCAAATAATATGCAGTATTAGGATAACAGATAAATCAATGTAGTGCGAAATTATTATTTAGTTCCAAAATAAATTCATCATTCTTTTGTAATTATCAACGGTTCATCAACAACTGGTTAATGAACAATTTAGAAAATATTCATAGCATTTGAAAGATAATGCTCATAAACATATCCTTCGCATATGCAGTAAAAAAAATAAATAATTGCTTCCTTTTTCCAGATGGCGGCTTTGCTGCATTACATATGATGAGGAGGATATAATTGAACCTCCTTATGGTGAACACCCGTCTTTGGGCTCTGATGAATGTGATAAAGAACCAGAGGTAAATGCTTTCATCAAATTCAAAATTTCTTCTGGTCATTATTCAATAATTAGTTTTTCAAGAAGTTGCGTTTCAAAAAAACAAAACATAAAAACTGTGGCATATTTCAGGAAGATGTGGTATAGACACTGTTGGGACTGAGGTGTTGGAGTAAAACATTCTAAAACCCCTCTTCCATTCACGTACCCAAAACATCCTCCTTTCCACCCTAAATCATAAAGCATCTAATACAAATAGAAAGATAAAAAAAGAGACTGAAAGGATATTAGCTTGAATTTGATTCCCAACTTGCAATCCACGCCATGCCAACTCCGAATAGTTCCCCTGATTGGTGTCTTATCCGAAAGGTTCCCGAAATTTAGTGAGGTAGGAAAAAAAATTCAAAAGTTATTGCAAAGGCCGAAAGCATAACTGCGGACTCTTCTCACAAACCACCTCAAAAATATGTTAAGATAATATGATTCATTTTATAGAGCAACGAAGAACAGCAAGCATGAATTTAGGGCGAGGCTTTTTTTTTCGATTCATTTCAATTCCTAAATAAGTTTAATAATCCCTAATACAGTTTTAATTACGAATCATATACTTAATTTCATTGAATCGCATTACCATAACTGCAAATATAAAGACCAAGTGACAATTGACAAGGCTCTCATTTCACTCTTCCTAATAGTCAAACTCCAAGTTGTTACAAACTTCACCAACTATTTGTGGATCAATTGTCAGAACAGTTCCTAACTTATAGTCGTTAAACTAACATACTCTTTTTGCGCACCTGAAGTAGATTTTCTGTTCCTTACTCAGCATATAAGCATTCTCTAAAGTCAGAACTATCTGCACATATAAACACCAAGGTTGCAAATCTCGTCCAACATCCTTTACTGTCACAGCAGTTAAAAAAATCTCCCTTTCTACCACTTCTTCACCAACTCGTACCCAAACTATAGCTAGCACCTATTTTACCTCTCCAAATATCCAAACTTCAAGTTATTACAAATTTCACCAACTCTCTGTGCATCAGGTACTAAAATACTTCCCAACTTATAGTCGTTCAGCTAACATACTTGTCTGGACTGAACAAATACTTTACAGTTCCTTACTATCACCAAAAGCGTTCTTTTGAACCAGAAACATCTGCAACAGACTATCAACAAGTCTACATACCTCAACCAAAATCCTGTATTGCCACAGCGCTTCAATTGTCATTCTACCTGCAGAATTATATGCCATACCAGCAGCGACTATCCACTCCACATCTCCACAGCAAGATGCTTATAAACCATCCTTTGGACTCACAATTAAATACTTTCCGCGAAATGTGGACATCTTTCTTCTGTGGACAGAAATCTTTTCGACTTCCAATATCTCGGGACTCAGAATTTCATTCTACTGGACAGTTCTTGTTCAAACCGACCAAAAGAACAAAAGATAAAGCATCCATGAGTATTTCGGGGTTTTGACACTTATGCTCATATGCAGGAGATGGGCCCATTTAATTGAGAAACTTACATTTTTGATCACAAATCTTTGTATCACTTTATGCGTCTAACTCTTCACGTCTTTTTTTCTAACTATCGTGTTTATACACACATTGAGAGAAAAAAACAACTGACTTCTTTTGGATGAGTTTCATACAGAAATTTAGTATAAAAATTGCAAACCAAATTTCATTCGCCTGTATTTTTAGACAGGCAGAATTAAACTATTTTAAGAATGCATCTCCCGATCTAAGGAAAATCTAGCAATCTCAAAATCGAAATTTTGGACGTTTACAATAGTTTTCCTTATTGTATATTACGTATGCTAAAGAATAATCTAAATATTAGGGGTTATGATATCCTGTAAATTAAAGCCATTCTGTTGGCATATTAAAAATAAAATAAAATATAGTATTCTGCTTGATATGCAAAATATATTTTTACTTAAATTTTTCTTGTGCTCTTAAATAAATAAATCTTTACCATTAGTTAATATTATAAAAAATATTCTTCTTTTTTAGGTTCTTGAACAAAAAATTGAAATTAAAAAAACTGATTATGTATTGGAAACCTTATTTAGATCCGACTGGCCAGATTATGAAAAGTAAGATAATTTATTTATATTGATTTAACATTTTAAATTATAATTTTATAACATTATACTATTCAATATGTATATAAACTAAAGTCGGAAATAGTTTGGGGTGCACATTTTCATTAGCCTTCTTTTAAACTCCAAGGCACTGCAAGGAAAAATAATTTACAAACTAATCTAAAAATAAATCATTTTATTCGAATTTGTTAAAATACATTTGTAAATTGGTGAATTTTATTCACCAATAATGATATCTGTTTTGTTGTCCTCGTTTTTTTTTCCTTCTTATTTCAATTCCAAAGCATTTTGTTGTTTTTAATCATTACAATTAGAATGTACCTTAGAATACCTTTTTTTATTTTGACAACATTAGAAATTGTACATTTTTTAAAAATATTTAAAATATTTTGCTCATTTCAGACATGAATTTTTTGACAGAGGATGGCAACATGTTTCTGATGAGTCCACTTACTATCCTGATACCACCACAAATACGGCTACATCAGAAACTGAAGTAAGGAAAAAATAATGAATTTTAAATAGAAATATTAAATAAATAGCTTTTAATTACACAACGACATGCAAATATGTTCAAATATTTCAAAAAAGAATACATTTGTTTTAAAAAAAATTAATTCTATATACCTTTGAATGCATGGCATTGTGGACTGATTTCCTGCCTGCACCAGTATTCAGCAAAATGAAAAAAATTATTTCATATTTAGGAATCAAACATGTCAGCTATTAAAATCAAAACAAAATTCAAAATTAATTTTTTTAAAAAAAAATTACGCTTTTTAAAACAATGATTAGCCGGTTTCTTGTATATTTTCAATTTGATTTTTTTTCCTTGTTAATGTGTATATGTTTAAAAAATTCCGCTTGATGGAACTTTCCTTAAATTAGCAGTATTACATTTCCAAAATTTTAATAATACAGTAGACTTAATAAATCATCTGACTCTTCAAGTTCATAATCCAGACCATTGAACTCATGTTTACTGTCCAAAAATGTGCTGAAGCAAAATCATGTATATGAGTCTTTTTAAAAAGAAAGACTCTTAAACATACCAGGTGCCATGAAATGATGTCGTATACTGTCGCTGCAACAATCTTTCAAAAAAAAACTTTCTAAAAAGTTACATCATATTAAATAATTTGATAAATGCAGTGATTTCAATTAATAGAAGTGACCTTAAACTATTTTTTATTAATGCAATTGTTTTAAAAATGATGATTATTTTTAAAGCAATTGTGGATTGCTGAGATCTCAGCTACGAAATAAGAAATAAATTCAAAATAAAAGATTTTGAGACTCGTTTCCTCCTATTAGTGCGGTCGATAATAGTTCTTAACCAGTGTTAATATTTTCATTTAGGCTTCATATTAATTCAAAAAAAGAAAGGTTAAAAAAATAGTATATCCAATAATTTGTATGAAATATAAATAATGCTGTCAAAGTGGTTTTCAATAGAAACAATATATAATTTTCTGAAAATCTGAATGTAATTTTTAAAATAATAAAAATTTTTTTTCATTTCAGGCATCTGATACCGAGGCCTATGATCTATATCATAACTTAAAGGAAATTTACCAAGATCTCACTGTTTTGTCAAAAAAATTAGACGAAATAGACGCCCTTCAAAAACTTCTGTAATTAACTATTTTATGGAAGAAAAAATTTGATACAAACACTTAAAGAGAACTTACATGCAATTAAACAACTCCCATATAACGTGATGAAATATCTTCCACCGATCAAGAGATGCTTGCCGTCAATCTCCAATTTAAAAACTATGTGCGCTCTCGAAAGAAACTTTTAGAACAAACATAAAGTGTTTCCAAGAAATACCGAATTCTCTCAAAATTAAGGAATGAAGCGATTGAAAGATTCTTTCTAACTACAATCAGAACGGAACAACGGAGAGATAGGCTTTTCTTAAGATCGAGCATGCCGCCATCGTGTGTAAAAAAGGATGACTTAAGAATCACCAATGAACTGGATAAACATTCTTCTAGCAGCCTCCATTTTGCTTCTTAAACCATCTCTGGAGTTGCTGCTCATGCTGATTAACGCCAATCCAACTATGATCAATCAACTACATGAGTACTCAAGGGACTTTTAAGCAAATTTTGAAATTTTTCGACTGCTCCGCTGCTTTACTAATGATACGAGGCAGTTGTATGTTTGACACATGAAAAAATCGAATATAAAGAAAACAGATTAAGCTGAAAGATAAATTCTGAATTAGAAATTATTCCTCCGGGCACACCGAATCGTTGAAAGACAGTGGCGGAAAAATGCAATAAGGTCAACAGATTGATCAAGAATTGGGATACATTTCAAGCAATCTTGTGTATCTGTCGACACAGATCAGAAAAATATGACAATCCTCGAACTTAACTAAGGATCCCAACAACAAAATATCCGTATGAAAAAGCGTGAGAACGGTAAAATATTATCGCCAACTGACAATTTCTTATGCCCAGTAATTTTTGGTTCGAACAAGTTTTTACTCTGCTTTGATGCCAAGATGCAGCCAATAGTAAAAGCACTCAGACATTTCTCACAGAAAAGGTTTTGTGATATATCGCCAGTGGAAATCTTACAAAAAAAGAATACAGGATAAAGTAAAGTACATGGATATGAGTTGAATACCTGTTCCAGAACCCATCAATAATTGCAATTCCTTATTTGAACACTCATTCTCAGCTAAACTACAGAATTTATGGAAAATTTTAAAAATTAATTTTTGAAATCCTAGAAAAAGTAACAGCCACGACAGTATCTTTTACACAAATGTGGCCTATACGAGTTGCATATTTGCTAGACTCAATTCCCAAATTAAGAGAAAAATCATTATCATATTTTCGTATTTAAAAAAATGAGCATTTTCTATTTGATGTCAACTCCCACCTCCCAGTTTCTAACAAGTAGTGAAAATGCTTTACAGGCAAGAAAATGGAACAGCAATCAAATATGTTAAACTTTTTATCAATGCTATGGAGGTTTTTGGAAAAGAAACCAAGTAGTTCCAGTATTGATGCAACTTGCATCTGAAATGCAGAACCTACAGCAAAATTCGATGGTTCAACCATTAAAGATATACGAGTATTTGGTGGACAAAAAAAAAAGACTGCAATTGCATCAGAAATAATTTTTTACAAGACCCGAAAACAGATTCGGCTTCTTTTGTCCATATAATGGGGTTTCTTCTGCTCTTAATATATATATATTTTTTAAATACATACAAATAAGTTTTCTTTTCATGCACATTTTATATGAAACAATGGAACAAAAAACTTTATATCGTCAAAAATTCCCTTCGATTGCGGAAAATTTTTCTTCAAAATGGTCATTTTCTGACCATACATTTCTGTTAGCTGTCTCTGCTTTAGTAGAAATTAACTAGAAATTTCAGATTTATGATAAATTTGTGCAAAAGTTAAATTGTGCAAAGTAGCATCACGAGCGTCATCGATAAATTATGACAGTTAATCTAATGAATCTTTGCAAATCGGTACTATATGTAAGAGACAAATATGTCACCACAGTATCTACGGGTGAAATGACATACATCGTGCAAGTTCCATTTTCTCACATGTTTAAACCACCAGCGTAGAAGTCAGAAAATTGGTACAGTTGTTGATGAAGAAAGTCATCACAGGAAGATCAACCGATGGACTGATATGCCATATATGAAATTATATCCCATCAAAAATGTTTCATTCCAATGCATCGAAACCACTAGTAAGAATATGGACTTTCAATGATTCACAGAACTATCGAACACATGACAGATATTCTATATTTCTTAAAGATATTCTGGGACGATCTGGAATTTATTAATTCATCATGGGTTATGGATGGATAAAATCCTTATAAGGAATGCTTTATTCATCGTCCAGTGGAAGCCAACTTTGAGAAATTCACTATAATTGAATACTTTTAATGCATTGAAACAACCACAGAGAAAACTTAAACAATTTATTATGTCAAAAAGGTTTGGAAATTTGTTTATCAACTCTGTAAACTTAATTACTTAAAAGTGTACAAAGAATATTCATCAAAAGACATCAATCATTCATCAAATTTGAAGCTATGAGTACTTAAATATACTATACGAAGACAAAATATTACTTTTTTTAACTATTTCTGCGTATGCGATTATTTATGACAAGCAAAGGGTGTGAAATATTCCTAATAAAGTTACTTTAACAAATATTTTTTTAAAAATTAAATCAATCATGGATTGCAATCATAAGAAGAATTGTTTATCAAATCTGTATTATAAAATCTTACTTTTAAGAATAAAATATTTTTTTGTCATCATATTGTGTTGAATTTTATGGAGCCGTGTTTTTTAAATAGTTATACTTATGTCGTTTTAATAGCTCACAAGCGAATCTTCCTAATGATTTCACTTTTAATATGAGTCTCATTGAAAACATAACTATCCATATTGTTTGTCTTTTAATTATAATTTCCCTTTAATGGTACCGTAACTTCACATTTTTATTCCGCACGTAAATTACGCAGATAATACACATAATTTTTTTGTCTTGTTTTGTAACACGAAAAAAAAATCTATTTGAGGCAGAAAAAATTAAATTTTCATTTATTTCAGGATCCAATTTAAAAGGTTTGAATTTCATATGACCAATTATATATATTGTTAAAAATGAAGAAAAAAATGTATTTTTTTAAAATTGCTAAATTTTAAGAAAATTTTTAGATGACATTTAAATTGGTATCATCAAGAAGAAAATTTCGTATACTGGTGTATATATATGTTATGCGCAATAATATTTCTCTGTATTATCAAGGGAAAATGCTAAAATCTATGCTTCAACTCTAATTTTTTAATAATCTAATAAAAATTTCAAAAAATCAATGCAGCTAGCGTATAAATGTACACAGCATTCTCCTTTATAATCAGTAGAGCTAAATTTTTAAATGGGGTGAATTAAAATGATTTATTGTTCAACAGCGGTATAGCCAAAAATGTAACTATGCTGAACTAAATTCATGATTAAATTTCAATTAGTTACAGAAATAAAATTAAATATAAGTGCTTAGATAAGTTTAAAAATTAATACGACTTGTGAAGATCCATAGGTTAGGAGATTATTTATTATAAAACCATTAAATTTAAAAATCGTGATATACACTGGTGTGCAAAACTTAAGCAACAATGCAAATTTTAAGCAGATAGCCATGAAATTGCAAAAAAGAAGTTCTTGCGATCAGTACAATGAACACGTAATTGAAGAGAAAGGTCATGCGTATGCAAATATCAGGAACAAAACGTCACAGGCGACGTGAGCGTACGCAAAACATGTGCGGAAGGCGCGCGCAGCTCAACACTATAATGAAAGGAAGGACGGAGACGCAATTAAAGACATTCGCTGCAAGTGAACGTGAGTTAATTCGTGAAATGTGGCTAGCAGTAATCTCCTGGACGATTTCACACGTGGAAGAATGATCGGAAAGCAGGAGGAGGGACATAGTGTGACCAGTGTAGCTGAAGAGTTCGGAATCAACAAAAGTGTCGTTTCGCGCGCTTGGAAAGCCTTCTAATCCACAGATACAGCTGTGAGAAAGGTTGGTGGTGGCCGCCCCAGGAAAACAACTGCAGTGGATGACCGACATATCGTCCTGCAGGCGAAAAGAACCCGAAACCAGTCAGCAAGCGCCATTGCTCAGCAACTGTGTGCAGCAACGGGGTGACAAGTGTCGCGTTTTACTGTGTCCAGACGCCTTCACAAAAAGGGCCTATTCGCCCGCCGTCCTGAACGCTGCATCTCTTTGACAGTTTCCCACCGGCGGCACCGTTTAGAGTGGTGCAGGGAGCACAAAAACTGGACATCTCATCAATGGAGTCGTGTCCTCTTTACAGATGAGAGTCATTTTAGTGCCACAAGCGATTCCCAACGCCAGTTGATTTGGAGAGAAGTCATGACACGGTTTCATCCCAGTAACATCACGGAAAGAGACCGTTTCAGTGGTCCTGGAGTTGTCGTCTGGGGAGGCATTATGATGAATGGGCGGACTGAGCTCCACGTTTTCGACAGAGTAACGTGGAGTAACTGGAGATAACTGGAAAGAGACCGTTTCTGTAACTGGAGATCGCTATTGTCAGGAGGTGATCCTTCCCCATGTGCGTCTGTTCCGAGGTGCCATTGGATCAGACTTCGTTTTTATGGATGACAATGCACTGCCACACAGGACTCATGCTGTTGAGGAGCTCCTGGAAAGTGAAGATATCACTCGAATGGAATGGCCGGCGTGCTTCCCTGATTTAAATCCGATAGAACATGTGTGGGATGCTTTGGGGTGACGCCTTGCGGCACGATTACATCTTCCTGGGAACACCCGACAACTTAAACAGATGGTGATTGAGGAATGGGCACTCTTACCTCAAGAACTGTTGGACAATCTGGTGCTGAGTATGGGGAGACGGTGCGAAGCAACCGTTGCAGTAAGGGGAGGGCATATCCCATACTAAGGAACATCTGCTTGCTGTTCTTCCTCTAGGATAGACAGTCATGTGTAGCGATACTATGAGTTCAATAAAGCCTTTTTGTGTTTGATTCCATACTGTATGCATTGTATTCATTTCTGCGAACTATGCTTTCGTCATTCTTTCAGAACAAAATGCTGTTTCTCATTTCTGAATTTCATGTCTCTCAGATGATTTCTCGTGAAGTTATGGCAAAAAACATACCTGTTGCTTAAGTTTTGCACACCAGTGTATAAACGTAAGACAAAATAAATTCTTACATATTTTAAAGGTTGATTATGAAATTTTTAAAAGAACTATACGCTTTTATTTCCGTACGAAAAAAAAATGGAAAACGAATTATTTTTTAATTGGCTTCTGAATGTCAAGACAAAACTGTAAAAGCGTGTGGCAATGATATAATGCATTAAGTAAATTAGGATTTTAACCATGTTCATAAGATTTTTTTTAATGCATCTTAAAAGTGTACCTCATATGTCATCATTTTCATAATATTTATCATAACTTCATTTTCTTAATGTTTTTTTTTTAGTAGACTCATATTCTTTTATCATACTTGTTCTCAGGCTTCAAATGCTTTATTTAAAAACTTTTCTTCTTTTTAGTAAATCAATAAAACTATTGCGAGTTGCAATTCTTTTAATCGTGAGTATACTTATAATTCAAATTTAGAATTATTATGACTTTTATATATATACTAGCCGCCTTTGGCGACCAGCAGGTTAGTGAATCTGAAATATTTGAATAATTTTACATGTTAAATAGTAAACCACATTTTATAAAAATATGATTACCTAACAAGATTTATTTATCTGTTTTATATAAACATTCTTAATAGGTGGCAAATAAATTAAATAAATTTGACAATTTTAAACTTTTTGTTATAATTTAAATTTTCAATAAAATTTAATCTTACTAATTTTTTTAACTGCCAGTTTCTTCACTTCCTTTATTTTGTGGCGAATTGAAGGGGAATAGAACCTGGGACCTTGTGGTTCGCAGTCCAGTAACATGACCATGATGCAAAAGCAATTGCGTAGTGATGTATTATAGCTGTTGAGTCTAATGCGCCTGTGCCCATTTGAGTTGACAAGCGTGTGTATGAGTGGTTGCTGCGTCAAGCGAGCGTTTAATGACCCATAATAGGCATAACCCAGTATCAAAGCAAAAGAGAAAGAAATACATTTAGCAATCCTTGTTGGGAATATGTAAATTAAAGAATATCGCAGCGGAATTTGTAGAAAAATTTGTTTTTTATGAAAATTAGTTTGATTTTCAAATTCCCAAAATTTGGGAAGTTTATAAATAAAAGTAATTCTTAACCTTTGCTAAGTATCAAGCAATTATTTTATAGGCAAAGTAATCTCTTAACAGTGGGATTTATTTATTCCTCTTTTAAGAATCACTTTCTTCTCTATCAGTTGTATTTCTCTCCCTTATTAAGCAATATTTTAACTACTATTTGAAAATATTCACTACATTTCATGAACAATTTCTGTACGATTATTCATTTAATTATCACTTTATCCTCCTGCGGATAATTGCCAAAGGAGATTTCCCCTCTTTTGATATATAAAATTAATATAAATATCTGAAAAGATGAATTCAGAATAGCTGTTTTGATTTTGACAAATTTTGATGTGTGTTAATATTTATGGCTGGAATAATGCATAAAATTCTCTTTATTAATTCCCAAACAATTATAATCTCGTCCAATCAAATCCAAATTCCATTTTTATATAAAAAAGATATAAGACGTTTTCACCTAGAAGCATAATATTCTAAAACATTAAAGAGTTTTTTTTTTACTGCTAATGCACTCTTTTTGAAAATATTTTCTTCACAAAAACAGGGTAACTAAAGATATGAAAAAGAGCAAATAATGAAAGTGTCAAGAACTTTCAACTTAGCAATTTAAATTTTGTCTATAAAGACATTTTTTAAAAATTTAATCATTAAACAAACAGCCACTGTAAATTTCGCTTACCGTTCTCACATCATATAGGATTTTTTATAACATGTCTTAAATCTTAAAAAAATGCACAGTTTTATTTTAATAGAAATATTTCATGTTAAATCTTAATATAATTCATTTATAATCTTTTTTCCAAACTTGATCCAACTAAATACCGTTGGCTTTCTTTTTACAAGACCAAATTGGAATGTGATAAAATTGGTTCAAACTATATAATAAATCCAGTTTAAGTTTCATTTGTCGTTTCGTGCCACAGCATCTGTTTGAGTACATGATCATTCTGTTTGAGTACAGAATTTCATCTTCATCTCAAAAGTTATTCTCTGGCTTGTGGTCAATTCCATTGTGACAAATGTTGACAGTGCATTCGAATTACAAGTGGTATAGGTGCACATACTAATTATGAGTGGGACATCAAATACAAATGTGAAAATTAAGATGGTAAATAAGATTCACAAATAAATCAGATTCATGACAAATAATTACTCCGTCAACTGATGCAAAAAGCTCTAGAAAGCTGCAGGACTAAAGAACATTTATTTCTTGCTTGTCCTTAAGATGTAAGTAGATTTTATTTCCTTATAGTAAATAAAAATATTGAAACAAAATTATCTAAAATAATTTTATTTGTTGAAAATTCGTGTTGTTGTCTCCTTTATTACTTTCTGGAATCTGATTAAAAAAATATTTTTTTTATTTTAAATGTAATAAATAATTTGAATTGAAATCGCTAAAAATATTCATTCTGATGTAGCCAGTGAGCTAATTGGAGAATAGAAATGAGTAAGTATTTAATTACCTTAGATGATATCTTGCCGTAGTTTAGGTCATAGAAACATAACATCATTAAAAAAAGCAGCTGTAAAATTATCATTTATCATAAACATTCAAGAAATACTTTTATGAATTGAGAGGAAGATGATGAATGTGGGTCCTTTATTCAAATTTATTTTGCCCTTTTAATACCATATGCTTAATCTAAATTTCTTAGTTTCTGAAATAACTAAAAATTTCAAATAATTTTCAAAATGGCTGAATTTGTTTCCAATAGAATTTTTATGGACAAAAAAAACTCGAAAATTATTGAAATTTTAAATTCAATAATTTCCAATAAGCACATTGGTTTCGAACATGTTTTATTTTGAATAATAGAATTTATATGAACTTTAATCTGTGCTTCTGAATCATAACTTTTTAATATTTAATAATTGACTTTCCATACCATTTTTATTATCATACTTTTTCTCTTCCAGGGTTATTTAATACGATTTGTGCTCATTTTCACTGAAATTGAAAAATTAAATAATTGATCTTAAATAATATGTATGTTCTTTATATAAGTAAATTCAATTATCAAGGATTATTATTTTTTATAAGAAAAGAACGCTTCGTTCCTTATGTTAAGATTTTATATATTATTCTCAATTGTCATGTCTTTTCTATATGTTTCCGAATTGCCTATTCTATATGTTTAGAATTTAATATGGCATTTTTTAATATAGCTCTCACTACCAAGTGTCATTGCAATCAATGTTGAACAATTCTTAATGCAAGTATGTTGATTGGATAAAGTTTCAAATATTTCTTGTAGAAAGCTATTTCATAGCAACAAAAATGTCTGTGATATTCTAAATATCTTTTTCTTTAAAATAGGAATTCGATGTTTTGTTGGTAAGGCGTCTACCTCTCAGTGAGCGGTTCCAAATTATACAAACTAAATCGCCAACAAAACAATGTTAATACGGACCTGACGCTCTTAATTATAATGTCGAAGATGAAGAGCTGGTCTGTTATTTGAAGAGGCGAAGAATATATTTGGAATGGTGACTTGATTCTAAACTAAGAAGGTCCATTCCAAGATGGTTTTGCTATTACATCAAAACGGGACATTATTATAACTACAAAAGAAAATAAACAAAAGAAACTTTTTATTACTTAAAACTTGGATACCATAAAACCGCAAAATGCTTGTCATGATTCCCTTAGAACAAAGGAAAATCTAACCGCAGAACACAACGAACATTGAAGAATGATGGCGCCTACTGTATTTAGAAAAGACTAAACCCTTCTTTCTGGAAAAACTTCATCGATCCAAATTAAGAAGCTTTCTTTTACGAGGGGTTGGAGTGTTTTCTTGCCCTCTTTTCAAATTAATGAGATAGAGTAAGGTGGGTCGAGAGAATATCTTTTAAGTCCTCGATTGTGTGGGTGGTTAAGGGCTTTTATTTTGCCACTTTTAACTAAGTTTTTGGAAGAAAATTAAGCATACACACGAAACAGTATAAAGAGTTTTTAGCGTAGAATATAATTAGCAGACAGTTTTAAATTATTTTTACCTCTTTAAATTCTTTTTCTCACTTTGTTTAAAAGTTTAATAAAAATGAATAAAATGTTTGATGAAAATTGTGTTGACCTGAATGCTTCAAACCATCTAAAACTGTTCTTTTCTTCGGTGTTATTATTAAAGTTTAAATATTTTTCACCATGCAGCTCTAATTAAATACATCTTTAGAATGCATATACAACATTGACTTTGCCTTTTATTTCATTTTATATTCTATAATATACACTATGTACCAGTAATTATTTGGACATCCATGCAAATGAGGAAATCAGTAGTCCTGATCTACTTCATGACTTATGTGCTTAAATATCTTGTAAGAACGTTATTGGCATTAGTCGCATGCAAGATGCCACAAAATCCAGATCTGCCTGAATTCTAGAAAGGCGTAATTGTCGGATATTATAGAAATGGCCATTCCTTAAAGGACATACCTTAGTGAGTTAAACATTCCAAAATCGATAGTGGCTTTTGAGATTAAGAAATGAAAGGTGAGTGATGATTGCTGGAATGTGATTCAACGCCGGCAGACCCACGGAACTAAGAGATAGAGACCGAGGAGTGTTGTCTAAAGAAATTCGGAAAACAGCAACAAACCGATGGCCCACATACTCGGGGAGTTCCAACAAGCATCCAGAGCTGTTCTTTTGATAAATAACATTCGCAAGGAAGCATAATTGCTTGGTTTCCGAGGTCGTGTTCCTTCCATAAACCTTTCATTACAAAACACAACCGCCCTGCTCGATTGAGGTGGTGCAAGGTACGTCAAAATTGGACTGTAGATGAGTGGAAACCATTTTTCTGGATGGCAGAGTCCGGCTTTGATGTATGCATGGAAAATGCCTTTCACCAGAATGCATTGGTCCTATAATAAAATTTAACTGAGTTAGAATTAAGGTCTGAGGATATTTCTCATGGTATGAATTGGAACACTTTTCATTCATACAATTCATTGCAAACTCAGCGCCGACTCCTACCCTATTTACAGGTTGAATCATTGTTATTTCCTGGATGACAACGTCACTTGTCATGTTGCGAAGTCTGCTATAGATTGGTATGATTACAATAGGGTGAACCGATTCTGGCCGACCGTACTGGCCTGTCCAGCGTCCAGACTCGAATCCTATAGAAAACCTTTGGATCAAGCTGGATCGCAGAATTAAGGGGTGCAGCAACTGTCCCAAAATCGGTGAAAGAACTTACATGCTTTCTCTATGCAGAGTGGAATAAAATGCCATTGTTCATCATCCAAACACTTGTAGAAAGCATATTCTGGAAGGTTAAGGTTGTAATTGCCTGAAGGGGAGGCTCTATCAATTATTGAATATAAATAAAGTGTTTTTATCTCTTTTATAACAGGTGTCCAATTACTTATTGGTAGATAGCGTAGATTTCTTATTTGTAAAGTTTTCATACATTTTGTAACTGTTTCAGTTAATTATCATCACCGAGATATATAAGATTTAATGTTTTTCCTAAATGTTTTTGGCAAACGTTTTCCCATAGTAAATTGATAGCTTTGGGAATGGAGGATAAACTAGGAACTTAATACAACGAAAAAACCTTAGTTTATGTGGACCTAGTGCACCAGGAATTTCAAGTGGAGGATTGGACAGAGGTTTAGCAGTATAAGTACCACTTGATTCTATTCAAAATATCAAAGCTTCACATTGCAGAAAAAAATGAAATAATAATGCCTAAAATGTCTATAGGATTTTTTACATTAATTATTGGGTGCCTTAATATTTTAATGAAGTCTGTATTCAGAAATTTCAATTCATTCATTCCTTTTAAACAAGAATTGGCTAAGCAATTACAAGACAATTTATTATAAAGGCAAAGAGGAATATTTTTGGATAAATTGCATTATTTGGAGATCAGTGAAATTATTGAACAACAGTTATTATATTTAAAATAAGCTACATATAGTGAATTTATAAAATTTATCAATAAGTTAGATCTTTCAATTCAGAAACAATTTTATAATATCAATAATTAACGTTATCTAAAATATTTTATACCAATATTTCGGAATTTTTCTAGATACTCATTCACCTCTCATTTCATTGAACATTGATGCTGTACAAATGATTTCTCACAAAAATAAACTTTTGCAAATATTTACTAAAATACAACAAAGAACTTTGAAATGAGTTAGTCTTTCATTGTTTGATGGAGTAAACCTATTCTTCACTATTATTTAACAGCAGGAGGCATCATTCAATGAAACTATTCTTGCCACATTTTCCCAGAGGACTTAGTAATCCTAACCGCAAGACAAGGTAAACTTAGAAGATCAGCGACGCCTGCTGAGCTGACATAAGATCAACTTATCTTTTCCGGTAAAATCCATCGATCCAAATTAAGGATCTTTCTTTTTCTTCGGGGGATGGAAAATCCTCTGCTTCCCTGTCTCAAATTAACGAGAAGTTGAGGCGGGAAAAAGTCCTTCTGATCCACGAATGGGGTGAGTGGGTAGTTAAAGCCTTCTTTCGTAACTTTTTGCAACTTCCGACTAAGTTCTTGGGTCCACCGAGACAGAATTAAATTGAGAACGAAAAAAATTTCCTTTCTTAGCACTGAGGCATGTTTAGTAGAATTTTTTCCTCGGATCTCCTTTTCACATTATTCCATTCCCTTAGTTAAGGGCTTAATGAAAATGAATGGAAGTTTCAGAGGTAAGACTTGTTCTGAAAATTCCAGGGAATTTAAAATTATTTTTTTCTCCTCTCCAATATTTTTTTATTGAAAATTAAGACTCATTAGCTTTATTCAAAGTTTAAATGAGTGGAAATAAATCGAACTGATGGCGATGATCTTTGCTCTTTCTTTCTAGTATTTATATTTAAATTTTTATCTTTTAAACTTTATTTTATTGTTTTTTTACTTCCAGTTTTATATAATGATGATAAAGCATCTTTGACCATGCTGGAAATTTACTAAAAAATTCGGGGGTTACAGGACATTCAACAGCTAAAACAGAACTCGAAAGTGAGACTCTCTCTAGCGCAATTTTTTTTAAAGCTTAATAGATTTTTACACAGTTTTATAAGATATTTAACCTTAAAATTATGAATTTTTAAGTCAGTGAATTAGTTTTCATCAATTAAAATATATGTGCAAATAAATTGTCGAAGACTGAATTTGCTTGAGCGCAAAGTTTTTTAGAAAATAAGAAACTGATATTAACAAATTTTACACCAACTTCCGCCTAAAAAACATGATAATCATGTAAAATGATAAATACTTTAGATTTACTAGTTATACTACTTTTTATATTGTTAAATCATGATAACGTTTTTATTTTAACTTTTAGCATGTTAGTAAATACTGAAAAAGAAAGTATACTCATAATGGTTTGATTTTGCACGATTTTCTTTATTATGTATGTGTAAGCATACCTGGGGAATTTCATACTGACACGATGAACTATTTTTACTTAATCTTGTACGCAAGTTCTGAAAATGTAGTATTGAGAAAAATGATTTTAAAGTAAAAAATCACCTGTTAAACTTCTTTAATCAAAAATACCACTGACTTCCACGTTTCTGAGTGAAAAGTCAGCAGTGATCTTCTCGTTTTTGACTATATCTTTCAAACTAATTACTGTACACAAATGTGCAGTACCTTAAAATGTTCAGAAAGGTTTCGCAAGAATTGTTCAGAAAGGTTTATGAAAGCATAAATAAATTCGAAATATTAAAGGCTTAAAATTCTTTTTGCCTATTAAATACAATGCAAGTAATTATGTCTCTTGTTTCTCTTATTTACAATTAAATTTCATCTTTCATAACTATTTTGTTGCTGAACAAATCATAAAAAAACCTGTGACATAAAAATAACTTAATATAAAATTAATGTATTTAGCTGAAATAATATATCCGATTTGAGTTTAGAACGTCGATTAGTAACTATGATTTAACCAGATTATTCATTTGCAATTTTCTTTTATAAGTGATTGTATCCTAAACACTTCTCAATTTTGCAATATGGACTGAATATGTTGAAGTTTATACGAGCTGATAATAGGTATAAATCTAGAGAACTAAAAATTTATTTTTAAGAAAAGCGCTTCATACAAAATAATACAAGCATGAATTTAAAGATTTCTTCTTTAAATCAAATTCCACCTTATATTTCTATATAGAGAATGTATTAATCAATGGTAATTTTTGGTATTTTCCAAGTCTTCGAATCTGGTAAATGTTTCGGATGAAAATTTGCAACAGAGAGAGAGAGAGAGAGAGAGACTAGAATGTCAAATACATCCGCTCTAATGCATAATTTGAGCTCTTATATATTGCTTACACTTGATTTGCAGTCAAAACTTATCATAATTTCAAAAGGAATCTGCTTATTTTGGAGGCATATGATGACCATATCAAAGTTCCAAATGAATTCGCTTTTAAAAATATTGGTGAAGATGGAGGATTTAACTTGTGATTCTACATTGTTAAGTAATCACTCTCTATTATACATACAATGTGAAATTTTCCTGACATGTCATAGGAGAAATAATCGAATACACGAATACTGACAATCATGTAACTTCTGGAAATTGGTTCTCGTCATCCTTCTAGTTTGATATAAATGATCATATATAACCTGCTTTCAGAATTCGTGATATATTTATTGGATTCCGGCATGCATCTATGACATAAGAATATAATTTATTACTTTCGATATGGAAAATGGCATTTCTAGTTACTCATAGAATATATTGTAGCTAACAATATTAGTATTTTGGCAATGAAAGTAGTGGATGTTCTGAAGTATTCAATATTAAAGTCATAAGCATTTCAGAATTCTCATTATAGGATTGATACTAAATTGAGGAAGTTATCATGCTTAAAAAAAACGATTCAGATTAATATTTCTGCGATCCTTCAAGATATATTATCGATACTTTGATAACCATTTACTTTTTTCCTATTTTTTGATGCAATTAATCATTATTCGTTCTAGACTATTTAGTTTAAAAATCGTCTTTTAGATTTTGACTAGGAAAATTTCTAATAAAAATGATATTGAAGTAATTGATATAAATAAAAATTTTATATCATTTATATATGAATTTGAAATAGTCTCTTTTTATTTTCAGATAAGTGGAACTAATAATATTTCATTTTTTTTGTCCAATATGCAATTGCCTTCTGTCTAACATAGCCTGGATGTAAGTAATCATACAAACATACAAATGGTAAAAATTGTTCGTTACACTTGCACTTCTACATAATAGTAACTAACGATTCGATATGATAGTATCGATTCGATTTGGGCATGTATTTCAAGGCACTGGCTATAACTTATTCGCATAACCTAGGATTTGGCTTACGATCTCACAAGAGATACACAGTCTATTATAATTTAACAGGTGGTAACGTTTCCACCAGGTAGTAACTTTTTGTTGGGAACGTTGTAATACCATCCACATCCTCATTCATCCATTGTACAACTATACGGATGATAATGCCGTATATATTATCATCCGTTTGGATTTCTTTTGATGTCACTTCATTTACTGGCATTTAAAAAGAAAGACCAGATCATCCTAGGTTCTTGGGTACCACAATGATATTGTCGCTCCTAAAACGAGTTCAATGGCTAAATCCACCGTACTAAATCAAGGTGACAAGGATTAACAATAGCAGCACTAAAAATATGTTTTATTCATTAGTTGAAATTAGCAATTTTGCAAATAAAAATGTTGCTTTATAGATCCTTGGTTTTCCAAGTCATAAATATAAATACATATCGTAATAGCGCCCCTATAACGTAAATGTCACTCATGATTCTTTCTGTTGTTAAAAAAGGACTTTGTATTCAGCACGTTATAACAAAAACGTGATTTGGTGTATTGTGCAATTTATCTTGGAGTATTGGAATATTGTGCAAAATGTATTTAATTGGAGTATTATGCAAAAGATATGCTTACTTTAAAAAGGACAGCATTACGTGCAGTTGTAACAAATAACTGTTGTTTATTTCAGTATAAAATTAATATTATATTTGTCAACTTATATTCACTTTTAAATGCTCTTTATTTTATCTACCATCTATCATCTATATCGTTAAAGTTAATTAATTTTTTGCCAATTGCATCGGTGTTTGGTTACTAGATAACTGATAATTAAAGGATGCTGACATTTATTTGAGAACAAACAATATACGAATAAAAAAAAGCAAATGAAAACTACTTTCAAGGTGAAATTTTTAAAATAATTTCCTATTATTTCATCGTTACCAGTCTATTCGCAAATATCTAGAATGTTCCAGAACAATGTATGTATAGTTTAAAATAGTTTAGTAAATTTGATATTGTGTATGAGAATACAAAAAAAATGTATAGCAAAATACCATTTCCTTACAATCAAAGATTTGGTACTAATTCATATAAACAATGAAAACAAAAAAAAATGATATAAGTTGTTAAAGTTACCAGTGAAATGAAGAAGATAAAGATGATGTGTAAATAAATTTTCAACTCCGACAGAAAATTAATGGATATTTTACTTTCACACTTTCATTGTGTTTGCACTGAATAGGAAAGTCTGTGTTTTCTTATTATTGTTCTTCAAATCAGATTTCGCTTCGTTTTAATAGTCGCATTTGTTATGTTACTCATGTATGCTGTAAATTAGCACTAGATTTGACTCCAAAACCTCATATGTTTCAAAACATATAAAATACAGAGTCATTATGATTTAGAGATATAAAATTCAGAGACATATTAAGAGAAACATGCTAGAGACATAAAATCTAGCGATATTAAAATTTAGAAACATTAAATTTAGAAATGTATACAATTTAGAAAGATTTATATTTTCTTATATAATATCGCAGCGACTGAATTAGTGTTCGTGTAAGATGTAGACCTTCTGATTAATTTCAGCACTCTGTTCCGATTTCACTGACAAATTGCCATGTAAGTTCCCTTGTGTACGTTAAATCCACTTTATCGAATAACTTCCCACTTGGAAGTTTTGAGCAGTGTCGTCTTGGGTGTTGCTCTCGCCATATTAAGCATTATTAGTCCAAAACAGTTCTCGCGTTACTTCAAAAGGGAACTTAAAAATAATGAAACAAAACTAAATTAATAAGTTGTGCGATAACATAAGTTTAACTGAGAACAATATCCTAAATGGTGATAAAAGAATGAAATTGCATCTTTTTGGCATACGAGATTTTATATTTGTGTGACAAAGTAATAATAACTCTTCAAAGATTCAAACATCAGATTTCATAAACAGACCAAATTCAACTAGTAAAGTAAAAGAAAATCTATTAATTCAGTGGTAAAATAGAAAATGCTTTAAAATTATAAGCAGTTGATCTTTAACTATGGCAGTTTTATTGTGTAATTTACCAAAATAACATTATTACACTTTGGCATTGGCGATTGAATTAGAAAATACTAGAATTTAATATCATCTATCATTCATTACAGATCATTGTCTTCACAGTAATTTTACTGATTTAGACAATTATTTCTAGACAGTTTAAAGAAGAATAAAATTAGGATCCTTAAATGATATTCAAAACAGGATGAGGGCACGAAAACCATTTATTTCTGACACTGGTTAAAAATGACAAAGGATTTTTGAAACAACCATACATTTAATTAGCTCCTAATGATGCCTCGTATACTGATTACCTCTATGACAATCACTTCCCACAAATTTGCAGCTGATCTGCTATGTTAATGAAACCCTTTCCACCGAAGTAATGTATTCCAGATTTTAGCTTAAACCATTACCAGATTGTTGATACCTTTATTATGCTTTCTTGAATGAAAATTTATTTCATATTTGATTTTTGCAGATGTCAGTTAAATCTCTCATTATATCGAGAAATAAATATCAGCTTATTCATTTCTTTAATGTTTTTGCAGTGTGCAAAATTATTGTTTATTATAGGAACGTCGTACTCAAACGGTGATAGAGCTGAAGGTTCCCCTTGGCCAAAATAGCTTGTTAGTTCATTTGTGATGCTAATTTAGCCTTCCCCTCAGTGGTCACTTATTCCTGGTCTCAGATCTAATCATTTCCTGTTTGTGATTTCTTTATTACGGATTGTAGACAAATAATTACTTTTGATTGATTTCTTTAGACTTCGTTTGAATCTGTAATCGTTTTAAGAAACAGATTATATGAATTAAAATTTTAGCTTATTTTATTACTTCAGAATTATTTAGATTATTATTCTTTATTAGAATCTTTATTATTTATTATAAGACCGCCATACACAAAGAAGGGTAAGGATCAAGGTTTTTTGAGCTTTTTTCTGGAAATTTCAGTTTCTTTCATATTCAAAAGAGTAAACAACTGAAGTATATTGGCGAAATAAATTTGCACTACAAGTTTCTTTTCTCATGACATCGTTTGTATTTTAAAGGAAAATCTGGTTTGCAGAAATTAACATGTAAATGGTAATCATTCTAGCTCTGGTTGATATCTTATTTATTTCACAGCATAAAACGTTTTGCATTGAAAAGCTATTCTAAATACAGAAATAGTTTCACATTCAAATTTGAGAATGTTTCTCTTCAGAATTTTGCTGTCGTTTCAGAATCATACAAAATGTTGATTACCACTAATGGCTATTGATTCGCTTTCCTAAATTTTGAATATCACACCAATTGTGAAAATGTAAGTGAGTAAACAATCGGAAAAAAAATTCATTGATTGATGAATTAAAAACATGCAAGTATTTTAAGTTAATAAATGAATCAAGTATTATTTCCAAAGTTCTTTCTTAGCTTATTTTAAACACAGATGCTTTCCTTTCGCTTAGATTATTAGTACAAAGAATATATTTTGTCATTACATACTTTTCGAAGAATGGAAAAGTTATTAGGAATCCAAAGGCGAAAAGAGAAGAGAACGAATAGTTTTGATAATTGTGTTTAAATCATTGAATCAATTTATTCGAAGTAATTAAGAAAAAATAATTTGTTGTTTCCGAACAATGCATTACAACACAAAATTCAGGCTTTGAAAGTACTATTTAGTTAATTCCTTTTAGTGTTACAATGAAGGCCAAGATTCGATAATACAAATGTTATATTCTTTAACTCGGAAAGAATTCAACAATTTATGATTTGAATGAAAATGTGATAAAAAATATTTCAAAATTTATCTTCAACACACATTTGTTTTCTATCATGCAATTACATATTTTCAATTATGAAGCCCATGTACAAATAGCCTTTATGTTGTCTTGTGAAAAGAATGTTAATATAACTAAACCATCTACTTAAATGTGTTATATAGTCAACGGCGAGATGACGACAATGACTTTAGTGAGAGATTTTTTTAGTTAGCAACGTTGAGCCCCAAATTTATTCTTAAGGTAGTGAAGTTTGAGTAATATGAACATAAAATAAGCTATTCTTCATCTTGATCCTATCTGTACTATATATGTGTAAAAAACCACTCTACCTCAGAAACACGATTGGAATTTATATATAGATCAAAAACTTTGAGTCTATGATTCCATATCCCCTGTATATTTGCGTTTCTAAATAATGAATCCCTGTATATTTGCGTTTCTGAATTTTTCAACAAATGTCCAAAAAAACAGAAAGGAATTTAGAAGCAAAAAAATTCAATCAAAATTCTAGCTCTACAATTATTATGTAGTTCTAGACGATTTCAGTACTTCCTCTATAATTATGAAAAAAAAAATCTAATCCTGGTTATAATCAGTGCTCATTTTTCTATCTAATTGCATGTTTTGTTTTTGATTTGCGTAGTTTTAATAAATATTTGGTAGAGATAATAGACTGTGTATTCTAATTATTTGAATATTGAATATTTACAAAAAGTTATAAGCATCTAATCAATGAGCACGCGCAATTCCATAATTAATTGCTCATCTACGAAATGAAATCAGCTCATCAAGTTTTTTTGCACTTCTTCTGTATTGTTATGTTTTATACTTACAGAAAATTAAAAACAAAAGAAAAAATTATAGTATCTGTAAAGAAATAGGATGCCGACTTATTCAGTATGGTAATTTAGTTTAAATTAAACTAACTGATACCTTTTCCACATTTATTTAATACATGATAAATATTTTTACGCATTTAAAATCCTAATGAAGTTATAAACTTTATGACTGATCTAAGAATCAAAATAAGATACGATATATTTTTTAGGTAAAAAGAGAAAATAAAAGAACAATCATAGAAAATGCATTGTCTTCAAAAGTAAGAATACTTAACAATTTTAATTAGAAATTAAATCAATTCGAACATATTCTTTTAAAATATATAAACAGTGATTAGAAAAAAAAATGAATATCTTGGCCTCACTATGTAATTCTGCGCAAATATTTATTCAAAATATTTTTTGTTTGCAAGACATTCATGATCTTCAATCATTTATTCGATGTGAAATAAATAGAAAAATACCTAATCATTTGTTTTCATTATTAATAATTATGTCTTAAGAAGAAAAAAAATATTTGTTTTGGAAAGAAAAACGCATTAAAAGCTGCTTTACTCATTGTAAAGGAAGATCTTTTTTTTTTTTTTTTTTTTTTTTTTTTTTTACGGATGAAGGAATAGTTGAAGGAAAAAATGGCTCAGCTTTTTCTTAATTATCTAGGAAGAAATTAAAGGAACATCGCAGAAGTAAGGGTTATGAATTTTTTTTCCGTTTCCTGAAGAATTGCGAAGATTTAATTTTGTGTTTAAAATTTATATTAAGTAAATACATTACTGAGAGAAAATGTTAATTATCATTATAAGTTATAGCCGAAAAAAATACATTTCAAATTTCTTGTTTGGCAAAATCTTTATCTTGTCTTTTGTTAGGAAAAAATTCGGAATTTTATTTTTTCAAAAGTAAGTACATATTTGGATGATTTTTGTACACAGTTCTTCTTTTATATGCATTTCATTCTAATTATCTTTCAATGTAGTTATTCATTTGATATTTTTTTCATTAAGTTTTTCTTTTCTAAAGTAAGTCAGGCACTGAAAATTTCCTTTTTACATTACATTTAGGGCATTGAAACAACTTTTGCTTTCTTAAGAAATAAAATACACATAGGGAAATTTTTAAAACCGTCAAAAAATATTCGACTTAGATTTTAAAGGAATTTCGGCATTCATTCTATAAACACACAGAATATATTAATATTACATGGGAATTTTCTGCAATATTGACAATGCAAATGCACGCATCTTTCTTCTAAAATTATAATATAATTTGATGAGATTATATGTGATGGGGAAAGGATGAAACGATTGCACTAATCCTGAAGAACATTGAAATTTAGTGACTACTTTTATAAAAAAAATAATAAATTTATGAAATTTTAATTTTTTTATTAATGTTATTATTTGAAACAATGAGAATGGTTCTGAACAACTTTTTGATTATATCTTTCTTACTTTATTTATAACCTCTAAATTACTTAAAATCTTTAAATCAATAAAATGGCAATTTTGGAATGCTTTTAAACAGAATAACGTTAACTCATCGTTGAATAATTTGGGAATCTAATCATCAGCACTCAAATATTTTTAGGCAAACTACAGACAATTGATGACAATGGACGAAACTGTAAACGAAGAAAGAATGACAATGTAAATTGATGTAAATAATGTAAATTGTTGACAATGGCGAAATGACGGATATACTTTTAAAACCAGTGGAAAATATTTTTTGGTGTATGATTATATACCTATTTACCGGATAAATTAAAAACGCAAGGAATTAAATTAGCATCGCACTTGATTGAAATACCTCATACTATTTATGAATTTTATTTTTTCTGATATATTAATTACATAACTGCTCTATTTTACCATTAGTAAAACCATTAGTTTACCATTAGTAAACACTATTGTTGCTTATTTCTGTATAGAATATTAGCTATTAACTATACTATGTAGAACATTAGCTGTTATATAATCTTATTCAACTGATAATTCAAACCCTGATTAATCTATAATTATTAATTGCTATTTATTGTAACCTGTGAAGCAATTTTTAGAGTTGAGATAGCTCTTAAATGTATGGAAAATAATTCCAGTTTATATATTTTGTAGTAAGATTGAGTAGAATCTTTTAAATTATTGAAGAATTCTTTAAAAAATACAATTTTTAAGTAGTAGTATTTTCTTATTTTGGTAACAATGCTTTTTAATAAATATACGAGATCTTTTGCCTAATTAATGTAGATAATACAAATTGCATTCGCTAACAGTATCAATATATTCTTAAAGGTCCGCCTTTTTCCATTTCCCTTTTTAAATTCTTTCTATGTGAATTTTTATATAAGTACTCACATTAGTGATTTCCCTTTTCCGCTTTATGAGATTTTCCTTTACATTCATGTGGCAGGAAGAGTAAATCTATGAGTTTCTACTTGTAGTACTTTAACATTTCGAACTTACGAAATCATTCTTGTACGTACTCAGGTACAGTGGGAAAAGACAGTTAAATGTTCGAAAGTTTCCTACAGATTTACTTATAAAAATAGGATTTTCGATAATAAAATGCGATAAAAATGGAAAATAAAAATTTTTGAAATAAAAATCACAATGATATTAAACTAAAATATTCCATTCCATTAAAATCAATCGAGTTATAAAGTTTCGAATTTCAATATTTTCTAATAACAAATGCTCCTATGTAGAAATAAAATTCGTTTATTGAAGGAATTTCTTTGTCACAACCATTAAATAGTTTGAAATAGTATAAATAGCAATATTTTAAACTCCATGCTTCGTTGAATTTTTGGTCGTAAATCTGCACAACTTTTTTATTTAAAATTTCAGCTCATCAAAAATATCTGATCAATAGCGCCAATTAAATATCGTATTTCAGCTATACATTTAATACATAATTATACATTAATTATGTCATTTCAATAATATTTTTTCCTAAATTTGAAATTATATGCTAATTATGAACAGTTTTCTTAGAAATGTTGCTTAGAAGTATGCCATACCTAAAAGGTCCCATATTTAGGTTGCTTTGTAAAACTTGCTCTTAATAAAACTTTACAGCTCCAAAGAGCACAAATTTCAGCTATTTGGCTCTGTCAAACACAGTTGGTCAGTCTATTGAGGGCCAATCCATCCTTTGATTATAGCATACGTCTTTTTAAATTCAATATGACTTTAGTTGATGTATTGTCGGAGTTATACAGTCGTATTTTACTTTTTTTTTGTTTAAAATATCAATCAGAATCTAAATTTTCGCACTTGTGTGGAGATACATACAAAATATGGTGGTAAGAATACTAAACAAAAAATGACAATTTTTCAGAATGCAGATTATAACATTCGTGGAATTCTGAAACACAATGTATATTTTCTTTACAAAAGCATGTCTAGGAATAACAATGAACCTCTTTTTACATAAAAAAAAGACAAAATACATTTTTCATTGTAGCATTTTATCACTAAAATAGTTGGAAAAGTGAAAGTGCAAGCAATAAATTATACTTTCATCTTTTGTCTTCGAAAAGCTATTCAAATGAAGGCATTTCTCTTCACCGAATTTTTCTACACCATGGAATTTTTTTTATGGCTCACAGTGAAAATAGGTGACCAGGGAAAAGTATCTCTCTCAAACATCCAAGAACGAATATATCTTCAAAGCACACGTAAATATATTCAGTCGTATTTCTTGGCGAAAAGTAAACACATGCATGTACGATTTAGCCGACACTGAGGCTCTCGTACCATAAATCCCATACTAAATTCTGTCGTATTTGCAAACTTAAATGCTTAGGAATCATATTTTAGATTTTATAAGGTGTTATAAAAAAGAGTAATATCAAAATTAAATAAAAAACATTGAGAATACATTTATTTTCGTTGGAATAGGAAGCCTTTCTATTAACTTCTGCTTTTAAATTTATTTTTAATATCGTTTACAAAGAATATAAATCTCTATTTTAAGTAGTTAATGCTTAAAAAGAAAAAAGGAATTCATTTTCAAATGATTTCCTAAATTCCCACTAATAATAAAGATAAGTGTGTGTGTGTGTGTGTGTGTGTGTGTGTGTGTGTGTGGACTGGCTATTACAATCAAGATTATTTCTCTGAAGAAAGAGAGAAAAGGTGGTTTTTAAGATTAGAAATTTTTATTAAAATTTTAATTAATCAAAAATTTAGTGTAATTTTAGCATTTTTCGTGATAACTTTCGAAAGTATTATTGCACTATTATGAATTTCACATCGTTCAAAAATTTATAGAATTGACTTTTAAAAATATCAATTTAATAGTTGTAGAAATTTTTCTAGAATTTTGGAAATTCTTTAAAATTATTTTTTTTTAACTTTATTAAAGTGGATTACATAACTGTCTTGAAAAACAGCTATTTTAATTGTTTCTTCAAATATTTCCTCGTTTGATTACTTTCCCCATATTGAAAGCTAAGGATGATGAATTTTGATTAATGTCTGTGCAATTTTTTAGACGAATAATAAAAGTAAAGTTAGAATACCGCAAAATTTATATGACTGGGAAACCACACGTTTATCTTTTTAAAACGACCGGCTTGAATTAGAAAGGTTTATGTAAAAAATAAATAAAACTTAAGTATGACTACTTTATAGTAAGAATGAATATAAGGATATTTATAAATATATAAATATATGAATAATTCACTATAATCATGATCTGATAGCTAATTACTAAACTGTTAAAAATTGATATATATATTTAACTTGCAAAGTATATCAAAAATGACTCGTTGCGTTGTTTTGTATTCTTCGAGTCAATAACTGAACATCTAAAAAAATTATGGTATCAAAGTTTTTATACAGCATTTTGCGTTTCTGAATACTATAAAATTAAATATTCTTGATACACTATTATTTTGAATTAAAATAAAACTGTCTTCTTTACAATCGAACCTGATCGTATATGAATGTCATTATTCTAGATCTCAATGGCTACTGTATGGAAGATCGTCTAATCAACGGACTCCAGTTTTATAAGACGGGTGTTTTTTTTATCTAATTTATTATATTTAAGGCTTAAAGACGGTTTTTTAACACCATTTTAATTGAAGAGGAGTGCAGCTTTTTAGTTTAAAATGTTAGCTTATTTAGAAAATTTTACTAAATATAACTTAGGGGATTGTGTAAAAATCTTATTTTCATAATTTTTCATGCATATCTATTAACAAAAATAACAAAAAGAAAGCATTATTATTTTCTAATTTTTTTAAAAAACATACAATTTCTCTAATCTGTTAAAACATTCAATAAAAAGAATTACTAAATATTCTAAAGCCAGTTGAATTTTATTTATACAGGGATTGCCGGTTCCAAACTAGCTAATAAATCAGGGTAATAAAACATCTATTATCCTGATTAAATAAATCGATATAATATATTTAACACAGTACTTCGATGTGGTAGATATAATCCCAGCGTTCTAAGTTTTTTTTTCGAAACTGTGATTTATTTATAGATTGTAATATTGTTAGTATAAAAATATTCTGTATATAAACTTCTTGGCTTCCAGTTAGGCCCATTTCAATTAAAATAACGCATAGTTTATTTTTATCATTCGGAAGGATCGTAATAAATTGTAGTATACTTATCTTGGAAGCAAATGAAACGGATAATACAATTTGAGAAAACGAATTGTGCTGTTGTTTTAACAAAATATATTCTAAGCTTGGTAAGGTTCTTATAAACTAGAACATATACAAGGAAATAAAGCATTTCTCTTCTTTAAAGTGCACACTCATACCGTTTAGAATGATTTCAGTACGTTATAATTTTTAAATATTATTATTCGTTTAATATAACAAAAAACATATTCAATTTAATCTTAAAGAAGCACTGTAATTATTAATATCCCTATGGTGCAGTTTTTTTTTTCAAAAATGTATCTGCACAGCAGAATTTGCACTTGTTTTTTTACAATTACCTTCACTTTAACGCAGAGAATTGCCAAATATGATTGTAAGTCACTCTCTAGATCTAGGCAAGAGGCATGAGGAATACAATATCAAAAGAGGAAATTTCTTCACCAATTTTCATGTTTATGATCATAATATGGCGTGTATTGTTCTTCGTAGCGTAAAAGAGTACAAAAATCATTTTGAAAATCTTCCATTATCGAAATAAGTTCAGAATTTATCAGAAATTTGCACTTTGTGTCAGAAATTCCATAAATCAATGGCTATAGATTTTTAAGTTGCTGCATTCATATACAGACGGATAGAAGAACAAGTCACTGGTTTTTGGACAATAAACACACTGAAATTTGGTTCTTTGCTATAAAACCTACTGTTTTAATTATAAATTTAGTATTAAGTTCAATTAAATATGTTCAGTTCTTTGGGTTTTCAATCGCGAGTTCACATTCACAAGAACAGATAAAAAAGCTAACGTCCCGCTAAAGAACGTCATCCACAATAGTATAGAAATCTATAATTTTGGTGGCAAGATATCGTAAATTTTTTTCTGATCGGTCTTTGTCTTTTGGAATTATTTTGTTCATAAACTTTTCGGCAGACATAATTCAAAAGTAAATTTTACGGACTCAGAAGAGATATGCAAAAAAATTCTTCAAAACTACGGTAACAAATTCTTTGACAATTACAATAGTTTCTCTAAAAATACTATGCGTTCTTAGAGAGAGAGTGAGAGAAAGATAGAGAGATAGTGTGTGTGTGCATGTTTAAATACATTTTAACAGATGCTTGGCCGAGAAGAAGAAACTTTTTAAATTCAAACTTCTATTTATTACATATAAGAGACATAATTTGTACAAAAGAAGTATATGTCGACATCGCGACACAAGAGGAAAAAATACATAAATTTTTCACTTCAATGATTTTACTATGGGATTTGATAGGGATTTCTTTAATACGTGTCTATTTAGGTAAGAGAATCTTAAGTATCTTTGAAAGAATGTTGTAAGCATTAGGGATTTTTTCCCTTCACTCGGGGCCTGAAAAAACCCTGAAATTATCAGTTTTCCAGAGCGAGTGTTAAAAATAATTAAATAAAAAGGGAAAATTGGTACAGGAAATAAGAATGAAGTTAACATGAGGTAATTTAAGATGATAAAAATTAGGAAGCTAATTAGGATTTAAACTAGATTAAGAGATATCATTACACAGAAACACACTCACCGGATGCTACGAGACAGAAGGGAAATGAGAGCAGCAAAATCAAAAATGTTGATGTAAAGATTACAATGCAAAAATCATCCGTTTAACTCAAGAATTTTTGAGTTGACAGACAGATATTTATAATTCTAAAAATTCATTTAGAGTCCAACAACTATGAAAAACGATGATTCATCGAAATTTTGAAATGCATTGTCAGTTTGAACTGAACTTTTACAATCGGTCTAGCATACAGTGAATTACGGGTTTCCCGCTGAGGAAGTTCAACATCGCTTGAGTTAATACATAGAAATATGAGTGATCGTGAAGTGAAGTCCGGAGAAACTTCTCTGCTGCAGGGGAGGCTTCCTGAGGAAGCTTTCTCATCTCGGAACTTCCAACCCTCAGGAAGTTGGAAAATTGAAAAACCGAACAATCAATGAGGCTCCACATGTGGAAGGGAGAAAGTTCTTTCTGGAGAGGAAGGTAGAGGGAGGCGTTGAAGGATGGTCCATATTCTATTTCTGGACGCTCCTCCGATAATGACGGGGAGGGCCAATCGATGGAGCAGCAGAAGCGAGAATCTCGGAAATAGCGTCTCGAGGACCGCGGGAGGTGGCGACGTAGTGCTAGGGCTGGAAAGCCAGTGTTTTAAATAGCTTTCTCCTTACTTACGACAGTGAGATTTACAGTTTTGAACAATGCTACATTGATTTGGTATTATCGAAATTTATCTTTTAATTATGTGGGGGACCAGCTGATTTACCGGAAATATTGACTATGATTGAGTATACTTTTTTCTCTCGGAAAAGTAGTTCGATGCATAATTATTCACTTACTACATGAACTTGTTAATTGCTCGTAGGAATAATACATACAACTGTTTTAAAGTTGAGTTCCCCTAAAAAGTGAATTTACATCTTTTTACCATTTTGCAGGTATTTTTAAAAATTAAAATTTAAAAAATATATAAAATGTCAAAATGATGCACTGTCTTGAATGGTAATTGAGAGAAGATATTTGAGTGCAAAGGGTTATATCTCTTAAGTGTAACTTGATGTTCCTGATTTTTCACAAAAAATTAACCGTGTGAATCAAATTGTTTTAGGCGTCAAGACGGTACTATTCCAAAAATCTTTACATCTTCTCTATTTAATATGTACATTTTTCTTGCTTATATAGTAAAATCGTTTGAGATTACAATTCCATTAAAAAGTAGCTATTCGAGAAATGCACCTTGAAACTGCTGATTGTCTTTAGCAGCAATACAATTTTATGTTCTAGTTCCTCATATAAAGCACGGAGATAATAACCTAATTTTTCTTGGCCTTCAATAATGGAAGAAAATCACACGCTTTATATATAATGAAATGAAGAAAACAGTTTGAATTATATTACAATAATGAAATCCATTTTTCGGAATTAATATTTTTAACCTGAGGGAGTGGTCTCCCCAAAACTTTCTCGCATACTCTCTAATAAACATTAATGGCAGAGAACGCCTTGCACGACACTGGTGCAAAATAGAAACGGAATTTTAATTTTTGGTGTTAATTTGTCATTTTTTACTGAATTGTATTGTCATCTTTGTCAAGACTTTTGGCAATTTATCCTTGACATGTGGTTAAAAACTGACTAGAAAGCCAATGTTCTAAATAGTTTTCTCCCTAGTTACGACAGGAAGATTTACTGTCTCCATTTATTTGGTATTATCGAAGTTTAACTTTTAATTTTGTGGTTCATAATATTTTATTTCTTTTGAAAGCTAACCACTTCTGTTGATCAGCTGCTTTATTGAAAATATTGGCTATGTTAAATTTCAGTTAAATCTCTCAAGATTTATATGATTTTTCTTTAATTTTCTTTTCTTTCTTCTTGATTTTTCACAAAAAATAATTTTGAATATTAAATTTTGATAGATTTTAAGACTGTGTACTTTTAATAATATTTATATCTTCTCTATTTAATATGTACAATCTTCTTCCTTATAGAGTGAAATCACATGACATTATTAAGCCATTAAAACTAGTTAAAAAGTCATTAAACTAGTTAGAGATCTAAACTAGTTAGAGTTAACTTGTTAGATCGAGAGATCCATCTTGATATTGCTCATTGTTTTTAGCGACAATATAATTTTATGTTCTAGTTTCTTGCATGAAGCCCGGAAATAATAAAGAGAATTTTTCTAAGCTTTCAGCAATGGTAGGAAATCTCAAGATTAATATATGATTAAATTATTCGTGAACTATATTGTTTTAGAGAAATCTATTATAATTTCAAAAAATTATTTTTTAAATACTGTTGTCATTCAAGGGGTAAATTCAGAATTAGCATAGTTAAATTTCAAGCCTTTTAAAATTTTCAATGATGAAAAACTGATTTTTGTATTATAATATTTTCGACAGTTATGGCGAAAAATACTGTAATTTTGTTTAACCTTCAATTAATTGGAATTCTCATTAAAACTTTAAAAATATTGGATAGGAGGTACATATTGTATTATTGTTAGAAACTTAATAGCTGTAGCTCTAAAATCTGACCTGCAAAATTATATTATTTGAATTTAGTTTATTTTTCACAAAAAAAAGAGACGAACTGGAAATATTTATCTTTCCGTCAAAGCGTCATGCCGTGTTACACTATCGGCGTTCCACCTGATGGAACATCTAATTTAATTTGATGATTATAGCCACGCTTTCTCTTTAAAAAATGTAAAAACAAATATAAAGAAAAGTTTAATATACAGTCAATAAAATAAAAATGGAATTTTTTTCTAACATTTCGTTTTGGTATCGAAAAAATATAAGTCATCTATTAAGACGATTAAAATTCATCTATCATTAAAAAATGAAGTTAGAAGTGAATTTCAAATTTATAATTTAATTTAATGAATGAGAAGCAAATAAATTAGGTGTTCCATCTAGTGGAACACTGCAAAGCAGCAAGCTAAATAACTGCAATTTTTAAAAATTTGATTAATTGAAAATAAGTGCGAATTTGCATTTTTCCATGATAAACGTTCCAGCAAACGTAACTCTAAAAACAGATTTATTATATATTGTTTTAAAATTTAAAAAAATACAATGATACTAACATAATTGCCCTGAGTTTATTTCCCTGAAATTAAAAAAAATACTTTTAGCAGTTTTCGAATACAGATTTCATTGCACCGTTTTAATTGATTCATTAAATATTCGGTGTCTTGAATTTTTATACATTGCTTAAGGTAAAGTTAAAGTTAAAAGTAGGTAGTGTCTGTTTAATATCTGCATCATTTGTATGACGATTCAAAAAATGATATTACATTACCAAAAATGATAACTTAGAATTTGAAAAAAAAAGCTCACTCCTTTAAGTTTATAATGGCACTATGATGCTATGTTGAATGGAATGAAGGAATGCCCATGTAGTATATAAATAAAACGGGAATGAGGCTATTAAGATTGCACGACAATGTTTTTCATCATTTGATGATCAAAAATACTTTGTTGCGACAATCCCAAAGATCGAGTATTATATAAGAGTATTACTGAAATTAAACTTATTGCCCAGAAACACCATCTTGGCGAAATGCTATTATTTAAAATTAAATTGAGGGAAGAACGTAATGTAACAATCTATAAATTCAATAAATAAATATTCTAAGTTTATTGTGATGTATGTATGATTTCAATACAGAGTTTTGAATTATTTCTTTGTATAATACATTATTGGCATATTTTATTGTCTTCCTTTTATCTTGTGGGAAGTATATATGATATAATCTTACTTTTTTCCATAATGATTATCGAATTTGTGGTTTATTTTTAGAGTACTAAAGACCATATAAAATAAAATTCCCCAATATCAAATAAATTCCTAATTATAAGATTATGAATACGATAAAAAATAATTTATCTCCTTTATTTGTCCCTAAAAATTAAGCATATTCAAAAGCGATAAAAATATCTTTACAAAAAAGTGCCCTTTAGAGAATCCATTAAAATGTTTATCGAAAATGAATTGGTGACGAATGAAGTTGTTGCAACCATTAATGCTCAAAATGAAATTATAAAGAAGCTCGAAGAAGAAAATCTAATGACTTTTAAACTCTTTAAGAAATGAAGGAGAAGAAAAACATGAAGAAATAAAAAATTGTTACCGATGTTTTGTCAAAATGTGGTAGTTTCGAGATTGTTAGACTAGTAATGGATAAAATGTAACGTCCTTCCAAATGATAAGTTTTGAAGGAAGAAATAAATATATTTAAAAATAAAATCAGAACTGAAAAGTTATTAATTCAATATCAAAATTTTTTATAATTTTTTATTTCTTTACCAAGATTACTGAAAAACAGTAGAATTCATCGTTTTAAATAGAAACTAGTTAATTAAATTTAATTCTGATGTTTTGAAGATAAATTATTTTTTTTATTTTTCCATGAAATTATTTAAGTAAATTATGCTTATTACTTTTAAAGAAAAAAAAATTAGTTTTTTGAGATTTATAATTTTATCATAACGATGATTCGTGATTTCTTTATTTAGAATAAATTTTAAAAGATACTATCAATAATCTTATACTTTAAACGAACAATTCTTGTAATTGTAAAATTTTATTTCGTGTATCTCGAAAAAGGCTTTAACGATTTAGATCAAACTTATTATTTGGATAAGGTTTTGCTTTTTATCTATATAAGTATCTTTCCTAAAAAAAACTTTATTAAAAAACTTTATTAAAAAAAACTTATTATAACAAACTATTAGATCTTTTTCTGTCTGCTCTCATGCTGACAATGTCATATAGCGTCATATCGTGAATTTTTGTAGTATTTGAATTGTTGCCATATGATGAGAATATACTGGTACCTCAAAATTTTATGAGATGGCGCTATATGACATTATCTGAATATGAATGTGTTAGGCTCACGTCCATTAGCAACAATTACTGTGTTAATCAATTCGAACAACATGTTAAACTAAGTGCATTCGTGATTTTTTTTTATTTAAATGACCAGTTCATATGTAGGTAAGAGTGAAAAATATTCATGTGTAATCAGTATGTGATTCGCATCTAAATATTTTCGAAGAAAATTATGGCTTTGCAAAAAATGGAAAAAAAAATTGCCAAGCGAAGCTTGGTCTTCTTGGTACTGTTAATTATATTGTGATAAACTCACATCTTATAACTACGTACCAAACGAGCTCTCAACTATGCATCTAAACCAGAGATTATGTTGAAGAATCTTAAAAGTAATCCATCGTTTTTTAAGATTTCGAAAAAAGGAGAAAATAAATTAGAATACTATAAAAATAAAATTATCGTATCAGTCCCTAATGGGAGAAGTCCAATAAAATCCAATAAAAATCCACAACGTATGTTTTTACCTTGACAGCTAAATATTAAATTTGGTCTACATGAGACGTTTTTTTGGTTTAATCCGCACTTAATAGAAGCTAATTTCTGTTATACATACACAAGTTGATTATTCTGACTCACACGGAAACGAAAGGAAAAATCTGAATAACTATACTACCGCAACGCAATTGACGGGAATTGAAGTTAAGATCTAAGGGAAAGTGCTCATCTTGAAAAAGTACTCATTATACTGTTTAATAAATAAATTAAGGGTGCTTAAATATGTTTTGATCAAAATTTTAACTGAATGATTCATTTGATGACCTACATCCCATATCCAACTGTGTTTGCAAAATTTTACTATTTTCCTCTACCATACCAAGTTACTACTTTTCACAGCAACAGAAGCATTTATATTTCTAGCCAAACAACAAATATCTTCCCCGTTTCATCAAACAAAATATTTTTTTAATTAAAAAAAAGGATGTAAGCGTCTCGGGATGTAAGCGATCACATAATGAATTTTCTCCACCAAGAGAAACTGGAGCTTTTACTAATTTTATCGCTTTCCTTTTAATGAGGCTGCGCCAGTGTTTGTTTAAGGTCCGCTGCTTCAACAGATAAGGCCAACGCTCGTTTAAGCAGTGTTTTTGTTCGCTTCTGGGTGGTAATTATCCAATAGGCGATGTTCGTTTTGTTGTTGCCAAACCGAGATTGCTAATGCAGCGAAGAAAGTAAGGCTGATATCATCCGGAAAGCAATTAAGAAAGCGAATGAAACGATTTCGGTGAGAGCGGATCAACACGAATGGCGGGAGAAATTGTTTTAATACTTTGTTTTCACGAGATTTTAGCTTTATTGTATAACTGAAGAATTGGCATGGCAGTTTAATGATGAGATTGGGATTTTCTCTAATGGTATAGGTTCCTTATCATCTGGAAAAATAATTGAATAAAATACATCTTTTCATTGCCTCTCTCTTTGTCTCCTCCTCTCTTTGTATGTATATGTGTGCGGTATACGCACGAGTATGTGTATAAATGAAATAAATTTGATTTTTCTGCATTCTTATAAGAAATTAGTTTCTGAACACTTTATGCCTTTCATGTTTCTTATGGTCTAACTTCTGCAATTTTAATTCCTGAACATAAAACTGCGATATTTTAAGAAAAATATTTATTTTATTCTCATTTGATGACTGAAATAAATGCTTTATCATCAAGATTTCAGTAACATTCCATTCTCCAAAATATATAAGCTCTAAATACTTTCTTTTGGTTCCCTTTTCCTTATTCTAAATAATTCTGATGAGTGTGTCGCTTGAATTCTCTGCCATAGCTTTAGCAAAGCACGTTAAAAAATATCCATATATGAAATTTCTGTCTAATAAGGAAGAAACAGAAAGTTGGAATCTAATGATATTCATCTCCTACTTATTTGTCTGAAAGAATACATTTATATTAGTCTCAACAAAATAGACATATGAAGTTATAAACTTAATAAAACATTAATTTGCGGGTAGAAAAAGAAAAAAATCAACATACAAGTAGATTGAATCCTTACTGATTCAAATTGATTTCTTTTCTTGCTGTATCAATTTGCTGACATTATAAAGAATGTTTCTTAATATACTCTATTGTGTGTTAAAATATTGTGAAGGAAGAATGTGTTTTGAAGGAAGAATTTTAATTCATCATTTCGAATCAATCATCGAATTCCTTCAGTTTCTTCCAGGAGTAAAATGCAGGCATGACACGCATTAATGCAAAACATCGTATAACATGAATGTGTAGGCACATTTTCTGGCTGAGATTAACATAATGTGAATTGACTCATGATGTCTTACGTTTGTGGATGTATTCATATATGTTCATCTGCATTTAAAGCATTATTTTAACCGCCTTTGGTGACAAGCTTGTTCTGCGAAATTATTGATTTTCTAGGTTGTTAAACTATTAACATGAATTACATTTTTAAAAATGCCATCTTATTTTTTAATATGACTGAGAAATATAATTTTGAAAGATTAATTGAAAGTCATCACACAATCAGTCACAGAGATCACACAATCATTTTTTTCCTGATTGGATGGAGAGTTCGGTGACACAGCGAACCCTCTACAAAATATTATTTCGAATAATATTTCGCAGTTCCATTAAGTAGCTAAGAAGTAAATAAAGTCCAACTGAAAAATGTTCAATGAAGCAGTCTGAATAGTTCGTTTGATTGTTGCCAATTTCTGTGCTCATCTATGTTAACGTTTTATACTTATAGATAATTCATATTAACATAATTCATTAAACATCGACTGTTTTAAAGATAAATTCTTGAATGAAGCTTGCAAAAATAAAATTGTAACTAAGTAGTATTATTTTGGGACTGTTGTATATTGGTAGCTTGATTTCTGGATGTCTTCATCAATGGTATTTATTCCCTATTCAATTACTGTTATTTAAGAGAGAATAATCTAGTCTAAAGAAAGTGTAGTTCCCGATGTTTATAATTCACTTCTTTGATTGTGATTGATTGATTTCTTCTGAAAATTGATTGATATATCTAATGTTTTTCATATTTCACTTGATTTTCAAAAATGTCGCACTAAAATTTTAATTTCTTTTCCCTTTAAAAAAAGAAAAATATCTTAGAAAGAGAACTTTCTCTTTTCAATTACAGCTTAACTGGAATCAAACCAATCTTGACATTACTGAACTGTGAGGCAAAAAGTTTCATTTTTCCTGAATGAAGGACTTTCAATAAAAAGTACAGTTACAGTGAACCTTTTCATGACTGTCAAGAAGAAATAATACTTGTGACAACGAATGGCAGTTGAAATTTCCGATTTGCTCAAGATCGGTCCGAATTCTTTGCGGTTGGTGTGACATGATTTTTCCATAAGAGAAAAATATTCCTTCAGTTCATTTTCACCACTTTTCAGATTCAAGACAGGGTCATATTTTATAACGTCACTGCTAGTAACAAAGATTTTTTGGGTTATCTTAGGGCGATCTCTGTTACTTTCTCATTTAAAAATTTTTCTATGTTATTTAAAAGAGATAGGTTTTCAGCTAGAGGCAATACATTTTGATGATAGATTAATACCATTCGAGAAATAAAAGAGAAAAAAATGATGCCTAATTAGCTAATGAGACCTAAATTTTATCTTTAGTTTTTAATATGTTTTAATTTGGATTAGGGATTTTGGTGAACAATGAAATGTGATTTTCATAAATAATTCTTACATTTAATTCACTGGAATTATTAAAGCAATGAATTACTCAGTGACTAAGCAAACACATTGATGTTTCCTTCTTTTATGTTTATAAGCTTAGATAGGATACAATATCAAGTTACATAACTTTTAAAGTACATTTTTCCTCCAAGAAAATTATTTTTAGTTATTATACGAAATGTTAACCAGATTTTTAAGCTCCATACTATACGAAATTATTTGTTAGAAGATTAACCGTACTTTGGTACCAGTTCATCCACTAGAAATACTGAATATGTTTAATTTGAATAAAATTATTTTATGCATAATTAGTTTTTTATTATTCTCTTAATAAACGATTTGTAAGCCTCAAATTCCAACAGATAGTAATCCCATGTTGCTTTAATAAGTTTATACTTATTATGTTTATTATTCTGAAAAGCTCTTGTAATGTGAATCATGTAACTGATAATAATATGCAAAGTTGTTCTTTTTTAACTTTCAAAACTGAAAGTATGTCTCTCGGTTAAATATTTAATGAAATAACGACTGTTCTTTGAATTTTGCGACAACAGAAAAATCTGTAGTTAAAAATTACGCAAAGATGGTCAAAATTCAGAAAAAAATTGCGCTGCAATTAATTCATATCATTAAAAAGATCTGACAAATCTTAACAGAGTAATCAAAATTTTATTAAATAATAAATAACATATTTACATCTCAAAAAATTGTTGGTAAAAATGTTTTATATAATCCAACTCCTAAAGAAAGAAACAATGCAAATAGATGTCAAGTTAATAAATAAAATACAACAAAAATACCAATCTATAAAAGATGTATTAAATCATTTGTCAATATATTGTACTTAATAAACATCCAAAATTCGATACGATTTAATTTTTAAGTTTATTTTAATTTCTTTGGTCTTCTATTTCTCTGAAGAAGGATGCACAGATCGTAAATTAATTGCTACTTTGAACATCACGATTCTTTTTCTGCAAGTATTTTCTGAAATCTCGTTAAGAAATACATTCTCATATTTTAACAAAGAAATTGGATACTTTAAAGCGGAATGATTAATTAATACTGAATTTCTCAACTTAACGGATTTTTTTTATTTTAACTTTACTTCAAATGACAATTAAATTCTGAGACATTAACATATACTATTTCAATTTAGTCATTTTTTTAAATGGCAAATAGAAGTAGCTTTCTATTCTGCCGTAATTTAAAAGGACCTTTTTCTAAAATTTCCTGTTCAATTCAAAGAATTGCAGTGCACCTTTCTATTGTTCTAAAAGAGCATAAATTGCTTCTTTCAACATAAACTTTCAACGCAATAATTCATCTGTCATTTTGTAATAAGAAAGAATAAAACGAAATAGTGTTATTTAAAAAAAATGTTTCTAGTGCATTTAAAAGGATTCATTCTGAATGTTTATCCGGGCTCAGACGATAGTAAATAGTTACAAATGTCTTAAATATGGAGAATTTCACTTAATTGGTATTCGAATTACTGTTTGATCGTAATGGCTTGTGTAATCACTCATTGATATCCTGTTCATTAAATAACAATTGCGATGAAATCAGAACTATCTCTGAAAAAATGCCGCTGAGAATTATGGGAAATCTCCAGCAACGAGTTAGAGTATATTTTTTATCAAAATAACAAGTATCTTCAAACGCCAATTATTATTTCTTTTAAAGCAAGAGAATGCAAGTTAAATTTAAAGCAAATTATAATATTGTCTATATATATTAGAATTCAAGTTATTGAATTATTTTAATGACAGTTAAATTTATAACATTATGCTACCTTAATTTTCTATTGAAACAACATGAGGATCATAAGTGTAATTTTAAATAGCATTTCAGGTGAAATGAAGAAAATTACTTCATTCAAGAATATTTTGATCTATTTAAAAATATTCAATCCTAAATAAATTAAAGGCTTAATAAATTCATAAAGGACATAATATACTGTTATTCTGCCTTGGATTAGAGATTCTTTAGGTGGATCAGATGATTATCTTCAATTTATTGTAACTTTCTTTCAAAATTTATAAGTTAAAAATTAATTTTGAAGAGTTATAACTAGTAGTTTTTTTTCCCTCATAATTTGATTTTTCTGTGAAGAACAAAAGATATTAATAAATTTCTAAAGATAGTTGAGGAGTTTTAAGAAAACATTTAATCCTTTTCAATAAGATCATATTCAATCATTTACTGAGTTTTTGCCACGGTTTTCTACAGATAACAAAAGAGCTAATCTTTATTATATTACGATTTCCATTACATTCTTACTAATTTTCTTGCGTTGCTTTTAATAAAACCAGTATTATTTGTATTCTCTTATATTAATTGTTCTTATTTACGGGAGAAATCTCATCAAATATTGCTGAAACTGATATTAGTTCGAGGCTATTATTCTCGATATGGACTTAGTTCTCCTCGAAAATTCATTTGCACTTGTGGAAGAGCAAATGGTCCTAATTATCGAAATTCTGTCAACAGGATCATAGGTATTCTTTTCTCATAAGCGTGACTTTTAAGATAAGATGCTGCTCTTCATGTGACTGACGAAAAAAATAGTGCAAAGTTTCTAATTCATTTCTGTGCTGTAAAGATTGTATTACCATGAATATAAAAAGACAGTAGTATTAGTTCTAAATGTCAGTAGTCATTCTCAATTAGTTAGTTGTAGCCAGAAGAGCTATTTTTTTCTAGTTTCCTTGTGATTTTATTGTATTAAAGTATTTATTAATAGCAATTTTTATGATTAAAGAACATAAGGTTTTTAAAATTTAGAGTATGATAAAATAGCATGAAATAAGTTGAAATAATATCAAAATAAAGGAAAGTTATCGAGGTTTGTCAAATATTTTATTAATAAATTTGAATTAATAAAAGTTCGTGAACGCTGATACAAATTCTTAATAGCTTTTGTTAAGCAAATCAGGCAGATGCAAGCGTTTTTATTCTCAATAGTGGATAATAATAGTTCACAATAAAAATGTATCACTTTTCACTGGTTAAATGTTTTTGAGATAACTCAAAACCTTCATATCTGTGTTCATATTTAATTGCAATATTAGAATGAATTTCAAGTGGCAATTAATTTTATATAATTGATTTTATTTAAGAGTCATTAATCTACTTTCTTATTCCATGTAGATTTACATGTGTGAGAAAATACCTTTCTCTATGAAATATGTTCTATTTTTTATTAGTGTATTTGAGGTTGTTGTTGAAAGTTTCGTTTTCGATGCTTACAAATCTAAGGAACTTTGGTTTCTTTTTTATGTCTGATTTGATTATATAAAAATATTAACATATCTTTATATAATCATTTTATTTCTCAGTTGGATAATATGCTAATTCAAACGCAATTAGAAATATTCAAGATTATTAAAGGAAAGATACAAATGCTGTCATTTGTTGTTGAATATATCAATCAAATAGAATTCATATGTTTGCAGTATCTTTTACGGCAAATATATGAATCCATCTATCATCCTGTGGTTATAAAGCACAACTAATCGATAGCTTAAAAGCAACGCTTTATCCACAAATAAACACGAAACATAGATGGCACAACACAGCAAAAATGTACCCGATAGACAGCAGACAGACAAGCAGCAAATTTCTGATGAAATAAGAGTACAGCACAGCGGTGTTCAAAGAATTCGCTTTGCGATTGCACTCCAAAAGATAATCGACAAATCTAGAAGAATTACTCATTCTCCAGTTCTAACAGAGATATCGTTAAAATAATAAATATCGTTTTGGAAAAAAGTTTTGGTGCCAAATTGGACCCCAAGTGCTTCACCAATGCCGAATTGGCATCTACTCAGTACCTGTTACAGATATCAGTAAAACATTCTCCCTTATTATGCGACTAACTGCACAGGGAAGCAATATTAGATGTTCACAGCAATATCGTATTTACTTATTTTCGCTTAGTATTATGTAATATTGTTTTGGTGAAATAGTTTTCTGAAATGACTAACTAAAGATATTTTTATTTTACATATTTTAACCTTTAAATTGTGACGGTCTTTCCACTTATCCTTAGCATTAATATCCATAATAACCGCTTAGCGACATGTTAATTACTATTTTAACTATATCCTTAACCAGGTATCAATTTTAATGGTGCAATAAATGTTACAACTCCAGAAAGCAACTTTATATTAAATAACAGTCTTTAAAGTAACGACATGAAAGGAGTTCATGAGTTATTTTATTGATCTGTTAGTTGACATCGAAAGAGGTGCTTATTAAGCTCCTTTAAACGGAAATTGCAATAGAAATGAGCAAAATGCGCTTTCTGCAATGTTAATGATCGCTGAAATAGCAAACCATTAAATCTGGGTCGCACCTAGGAATAGTAATTGGTTGTTAGATGTCGGTATACTTTTTGGCAGGAATATCTGAAGGAATAAATAGATGGAAATAGCCTCATCTAGCCATGTACTGGATTTTCGATGAAATCTGAAGGAGTATTGAGAAATTACGAGTACGAAAATTCGCTTATTTGAAAGTGAAAGAGCATTCAATCATATCTTGATTCATTGATAAATAAAATTCTGAAACTGCAGCAAATAGCTTTTTTTTAATTCAAGCGAGAAAAAAATATATGTAAATATTATTAATAAAATGTTACACATATAATAGTAGTCAATCTTGATTAATTTAATAATTTATTAAAACTAGCTTTATTATTTTATAATGAGTTGTTATGTGAATATTACATTTTGAAATTATCGCAAGAATAATTATTTTCTATAGAAAGGATTGTTTTAAAACTCGCTCACAACAGTGCTAAAAACTAGCGAAGGAAGTAACCAGAAAGAGAATTGCCCGTTTTTACAAATTTTTTCCTACAGAATCTTCGAATATTGATGCTACTATTCATACACATTTTTGAATATTTACTAATAATAAAGAGACTCAGTGTGTGTGTGCATCTATTGAATCTCTATAGACCAAACAGTTTGACATAATCAAATTTGAATAATCTAATCTGGCTGCAAATATGCATTGAAATGTAGGAATATGCATCCTGAACCGAATTTTTAAAATATAATTATGTATTAATCGATTCATTTTAAAAATCAAAAGCGTACATTGTGCTGTACTGTAGTTATTCACTAAATTAAAAAGCACAATGTAAAGTGAAATAGCACCACCAGAATGTCTTCAACATACTTTTAAAAGATTAGAATCAAAATTTGAAACAGATTTACAATTCTGATTTCGATCATTAATGTAATCAATAATAAAAAGTAATAGTTTACAGCTGTTAAGCTTTCATATCCATTTAAAATTTATATAAATACTGCCTTAGAAAGAAAAAATACGTAAAAGAATACATTCTGTTTTCTTCTTATCCGAATACTTCCGTATAATTTGTATTTGTTACTTGAAAAGAATCATGTCTATATATTTTAACACATTCCCAATTCAATGATAAGAACAGGGATTTCATAAACAACTATAATTTTAATTTTGAAATATATAAAAAAAGTATGTTATTTAGCTCATTTCTTTTCGAGCTATCCCATGTTGAAATATATTATCTACTCCCCCTGTACTAATTTTCTGTTTCGCCTTCAATAACAGTGCTTGTATTTATTTTTCCGAGCATTCTCTTTTATTTACTGGAAACAACACACTGGTTTATTTGCTATTACTTCCGGCATGCAGGTAATATCCAACGAAAATCTATTTGCTCCAAGGAACCACATTTCAGGGACTCCAATTCGAAAATCATGTCTACTGGAGAATCCGTTCGACGAGCGTGACTGGAATCAGAGACCCGTTCTTCACGTGATTGGAATGCGAGGAGGGAAAAACGAAGCAGATAATACCTTGCCACTAATTCAGTTTCGTGTAGGCAAAGCTGTAATGGCATGGACAAGATTAAGAAATGACAATGAATGTCTGAAGAGTTAATTAACTAGTTGGTACCAGATGAAGAGATGCCGCATTATTACCCTTGTAATTTCGGCACAAATGTTATTTTATATGTATAAGACATTAACATATTTTAAATTTCTTTACCAGTATTGAGTAAAAACATTTAAAAAATAATCAAACAAAATAATGTTCAAAAATGTATTCAAAAACACAAAATTTTATAACTGCTATCTTCATGAATCTTCGATGAGTAAGGATCAACATAATTCCGATTTCAATCTCCCGTTACCAAAAGATGGGAACCATAATCTCTGTTTCTCAGATCGGCATAAATTGCGAAATTACAAGTTCAGAGTTTATTATGGTGGAGGAAAAAGCAACATATTTTAACCGTCATATAGGTACTAATTAAAACAAATTTTATTTTATTATTAAATCTTTAACATATACATTTTTAATATGGAATAGTGATATTTAAAATAAATAGAATTAAGTCATTTAAATCATGAAAATCCATCCAAAGAACGAACAAATTAGTTGAAAGAAAATACTAACCAAAAACATTCTTAAGCAAAATCTAACTATCTGAAAAGTTAATAATCGAGGAATTCATTCTGCAGTAATTTTAGCCAGTTGTGACAAGCTACACTCATGCATCTGTCTATTGCATTTTTTTTAAATTTATAAATTGAAATTGTTATTTATTGTTAATTGAAATCGCGAAATTCTCAAGGGATCAATGAGATATTCTCAAAATACAATATTTCACCTATGTCATTAAATGGGAATATAAGACTGCCAAAAGGGTAATTCCAAATCTCCTTGAAGAAAGTTATAAGAAATTCTTATTTAATGACGATTTATTAGAACTTTCTCTGATTGAGAACATATATCTGGTACCTTTATATAATCAGATATATAATTTTTAACCAATATAAAGCTTCTAGGCAAAACCTTATCCTTGTGCCATTAATAGGCTCTAAACCAATAAAATGGATATCAAAGCATTAAATATCTCAAAGTTGATTGCAGTTGATTATTAGATTGCAGTTGAAGCGTGTTTCAGTATTTTTTCCATTGCCTTTCATTTATTTTCACTTCAAAACAAGAGCCGCTCACTCGTCTAAAATCGCTGATAGATAACTATCAGCGGGCTTGTAAAGTGCCATACATACACAACACATCATTTGATTGCTCAGTTATTAGTTCAGTTATGTAGTTTGCTTTTATTTGATAAAAAAAATCAATGATGTAATTACTTGTTTGGTTACTATTACTTAAGTAATTACTATTACTTTGGTTACTATTACTCATTTGCTCTAATACAACAATAGAGTTACTCGAATCTCGAATTCTTGCTCACTAAAGAACAATTTCTCTTAGTGCCGAACGTGACTGGAATGAAAGATAATCTTATTCACGTGACTGGAATGCAAAATGAGAAGGGGAATGCCACTGATTCCCTTCCAAGCTAGGAAATCTGTGAAAGTATTTACATATAATGATTCGTCGAAAAAAGCAATAGTAAACGAGGAATGTCGATTAATAATTCACTGAAGTAGCTGTCAATTTTTTACTTTCACCATTTCGCTATGAAATTGATGATAAGGAAATATGATGATATTCTAATGCCTTTTAATTGAAATATATTGGGTATTATAAAAATTAGCACATGCAAAATGAAATCAATAAATTAATAATTATAATAATATGAAGGAAACATTAAAAAATTCTTGCAGTATATCAATTTACTTAATATGGTAATACTTTTAGGTTAGCATTCTTTCTACAATTGCGGAAGAAAGCAAGATTTAATATTAATATGATGCAAATGATTCAGACGAATACAGAACAGATGAATCAAGTTCTACTACATCATTATGGTACAAAGTTCAAGAACAGAAATTTGAATTTTAGTTATCATTTTCATAATCAAAATTGACATTGTTTTAAAGCATAAAAACATTTTTACATGTACATAAATTCATGAAATCCGAACTGAATGAATGTAGGATATAATAATTAATAATCTAATAATAATTAATGATCTAAGTCTTATTATAAATAAAATAACACAATTTTGAAAGAAATTTCGAGAACATCATTTTCTGCATAATTATTTCGCATATGATTGTTTCAGATATATTTATAAACAAATATGAGAACAATCTTTTTAAAAAATTAAATATATTTCCATTACAGAATTGTCCTTATTATGTTACTTTTATTCTAACACAACATAAGTGACCCACGGAATTCATGAAAAAAATGCAGCAAAAGCAACAGAAAATACAGGGTTATTCAAAATAACTCCTACGATCACAAATTCCTATAAATTTTTATAAACAAATATGGAAAGTCATATCATTGACTCTCCGACCCACCCGAAGGCGCAAGGATAATAAATACTAAATGACCAGACCTCCGCAACAGCAACTGTAGTGGGAACTTTGGTTGAGTTCTAAGGACCATCACCGGCCACGGTACAATACTTCCCTTAGGAAGTACGTCCCGTCGTCGATAGAAGGAGCCGGACCTTTTGTATACCCTCCAGGGTGGCAAGATCCGACCACCATGCCGGAAGCATCTCATCCTCATTTCGAGGTGCCCCCCTGGGAGAAAACACATAAATATGAAAGAAACCTTTATTTCGATTGCAGTAAAGACGGTCTATTACATTTCTATTTGAGTACGCAATTATTGTTTTGTAGTGCCTAACCTTAGCAAAATGGGTACCGTTCATGTGCAGTCCATTTCAAGCTGGGTACTACGAAACATTTTCGTAGATGTTGATATGAGTTCGATTGTTGAGTGTGGATATCGACATTCTCGAGAAATTCTCTTTTAATGGTTTCTTTGCGATTCAGAATGAACGGAATAAACAAATTATTGCCCGTATGACCAAGAAATACGGCATTTTTTTTATCTATCCAGCCAAACACGAATATAAATTTGTTCTGTGTTGTATTCAGATTTGTTCTTTTTCTTATAGTTGTTTACAAAAAAAAAAGTTATAGTTATTTATGATTAGCGCAAATATATTGAATCATCTTGTGTAACAGTTCCATTCTTGTCACTAAAATAAAATAAAAACCTATTTCGGCAGAAATTTCAGCAAGCAGCATGTCCTACTAAAAATATTAATCTCGTATATTTCCCAAATATGTGTATCATCTTTTCGTATGCGCTGATATAGATGTCATCCGTGCTGTGTTCAAATGTTTTCTTTCTCATGCTGTTTGCAAAAAAATACAACAATTTATAATTGGAGCAAATATTTTGAACAGTTCTAAATAACAGTTTATTTGTGATCATGAAATAAAATGAAAGACCATTCTTGTGGAAATTCCAAGCAAATAGAATGTTATACTGCAAATGATTATCTCGAGTCTCCCTCAGATTTATATATCGGTTTTCCTCAAAAGGTGCAAAAAATGCTTTACGTTTCAAGAGATTTATTTCTTTGACATAATCAATTTTCAGTTTTGTTAAAATAAGAAATAAAGGAATAATTCCAATATTCAGGAAAAGGGAATATAATTCTAAAAATATATATAAAATTAAGCGGAACTTCTGAAACTGATGAAATTTTAGATGTGGATAAATTTTATTCCATTCGTCCAACCCTGCCATTTTTTATTACTTACTGAGAACTAAATTTTTTTGAAAGCCAAAAATGGAAATATAAGTCATAAAAGACGTGTTTGAACTAACAACAGGCGAAAATAAATTTATCAAATTGAAAGAAATAGTTTTTGCATTTCATTATTCATTTCTTTTTCCAGAGTATAATAAAAGAAATAATTTTTCCATCTTGTCTCTCCAACATTCGAATAAATTCTTCATTCATGGAATAAAAGAGGAATATATGGCTTCTAAAATCCTCCTCGAATTATCATTACAATTGTATTTGTTATATTTAGGATTGATCATATATATAATAGTGTTACGAAATTTTCTTCCGGGGTTCGTTTGGATAGTGGAAGTCATATGGTGATCTGAAAAATCTCTTTTCGGGACGAAAGGCCTTTTTTCAATTCATGCTTCAT